>NW_019379945.1:295566-377316 GCF_000648655.2 Copidosoma floridanum
TTACAATAAACAAAGAATCTCTTAAACAAGTAATATTACACAAGGTCTAAAGACTAGACAAAAAAAACAGCAAGATGGTCAACAGTTACATAACTTTCTATTTTGGTAATACAATTTACTATAATGTTAAATTAACAAAAAATTTTCTAAATGACCTTATCAAACTATCAGTTACTATGGCAGATAAAGAAGGCATCACTGTTGTTATGTATGAGGATAATTACTTTTGTAAGGTCAATACCATTTTATCTGATATCACATTTTACATTTAATGAACAGACAACGATAGCAAAGGAGTCCTTTCCCAATTAATTTCTTCTGTAAAAACACTTATTAAAGAATGGGATGACAAGAGTGTTTTATACGCAGTAGAGATTCCAGAGCCCGATTTTTCGATCCTGGATGGAAATCACTTATCTAAAGCTTATGGCCTAACTAAGGCAGATAGAAAGAAATTTACAGCAAGAATCTTTAATTTGTTCCCACAGTTACCGACTTGATAAATCGTTTCCATTACTTTTTAACAAATATTTGAACAAATCAAAATCTATTGTAAAAAACACTTACCAAGTGAGAGTAAAAATTAAAAAACAAGTAATTTTAAATAATTATTCTCTTGTTTTCTTGAATAAAATATTATTATTTACTTATCGTCTTTTTTTACTAATTCAGAGAAGTATTTCAAAAAGACAAAAATTTTATCAACCTTTTAGATATTGACAGAACTGAGTTTTTAAACGAAATTAACCTTCTCACCAATTCTAATTATTTTTATTTCAATGGCAACGTATATAAGCAATTTTGTGGAACTCCAATGAGGGATTGCTGTTCACAATGGTTCGCGAAAATCATATTGGAATCCTCTAAAGATTCAGTTCACAGTCCAATACGAAGTCAACAATTGAATTCTTTTTCCAGATATTTTTATTGTGCGTATAATTCTTCTAATTAGTACAATAGATTGCCCTAAAAATCCATCTACTTCAGGTAGAGTACTTGACTTTTTTCACACAACCCACATTGCTAAAAAATTGAGATTGTAGTTTCTATAATTGACAAAGGCTTTAAGCTTGCTGACTTTTCGTTTGGATCCAAGACTATTATAACTGCTCACAAGACTCTGACCGACACTACTTGTCACTTATGTTATAAAAAAAAGCATGAAAACTAGAATAAGTTTTTTTAAAAGGCAAAAAAAAGTTTCCAGAAATCTTACACTTTAAATCCTTGGGAATCCGAAACAAACGTTGTTTCTGGGTTTTTAAATAAGTAGGATTTCAACAGAAATATGTTTTTCATTGTTCCTCATTGCCAACCAATAGAGAGGGTTATTCGTAAGGCTTTGTCCCACTACAACATACGGGTGGTGTGAACGAATTGTGGGAATTGATCTTATGTTATCAAGTTGGGAAAAAACTCAAAAAATAAGTGAGACATGAGTGGTGTTGTTTACAAGATAACATGTGGAAGTGGGCTATGTTATTTCAGCCAAAGTAAGAATCTTTAACGGGTACGTTTACGAGAACACAAACGTTACATAAAAAACAAGGATAAATGGTCGGCAATGTACTACCATTTTGGACATTGTCCGCAGTTCCTTGGATTCGAAAGAGCAGTAATTTATGACAGACAGCCTAATAAGTAAAAAAGTAAGTTTTCAGAAATACTTTTTATAACATTAGTTAACAACAATATTAATTGACAATGGGACACGCAAAAACTTAACAGTTTTACAAAAACTTGTTATTTAGAGTCAAAAATAATATAATTATAACATTATAATCCTTAATACACATTTTTATGATAAAAACACGAAAAAGTTTTCATACTCATTTTAAGCAATCTATTGACAATTCCACGTAACTCTTTTACATCTTTGGCATAGTGACTTGCTAAGTGTTCATAACTCTTTTACCCTAACGATTTTGTGTCTCTATTAATATTCACTGTTCTCTTGTATAGAAGTTTTAAGAACATGACTATCATTGAAATCAAGTCAATTGTTGTAAAAGGTTGATGAGATCATAGGCGACATTGGTGTTCATGTTAATTGTATTATGTTATAATTATGGACTTTTAATCCTGAAGAGACTTTTAGCAGGACAGTGAAATATTTATTGAATGTAAATTAAACGTGCATAAATAGTCATGCACCACAATACTTAGTTTGTTTTTTAATATTTTACATGTTGCAATTTTTAGAATTTGAAAAAAATTATATATTTTATGGACACCAGTACGTTTTTTATTGTTTGCCAAGTTCAACTGCAAAATTAGAAAATGTCAGCTTGTTGTACAACTGTTAATTGAAAATTTTTATTGTGTATTAAATATGGAATAGGATTGACACTTTTCTTTTCTAAATCAATAAAGGAAGACATTATCTTCACTACGATAAATATTAAACTTTTAAATAAATCAATAAAAGAGCTGTACATATCTATAGACTCCTTTCACTTGCTTCTTTGTAATCAAATGATATTGAAATGCAGACTTGGTAGATTTATTTATAATTTATTTACATCTATTAATATTTTGTTGTCTTGCTGACAGCCTCTTTAGGATTAAAATCTAAAATTGGAACGAAAGACGATTTAGTAAAAATTAGATAAGAGTAAGACTCAATTTGTATGTACAAATATTCATAAATACAATAATATTATACCATATGGGTGATAAGATAACACACATCATGGACATCTATTGTCCCTATAATTCAGTCCGCACATGTACAAACTCTACTTAGTTTAGTAGAAGTCGTTTCCTAAAGAATATAATACTGTCATGAACATAAAAATTTTTTTCATTTAAAGAGTAATATTAAGGTGGTGCTGACATGTTAAAAGTGAAAGTCTGTTAAGATCGAAACACATACTAAATATAAATTGCCAAGAACAATGAGCATTAAACGAGGCACTATGTCGTGGATGTAGAAAAGCTGTGTGGAACTGCATATGAACCGTTCATAATAAATATGATAATTTTACATGTGCATTTTACAAATCTAGTCTTAAAACACATGATAAAAATGAAATCCTTTTAAAAATCACTGAGTATTTACGAACCTCTAACCAAAACAAAACACGAATTTCTGTCACTGATAGACAATACGCGCAAAAAGTCAAGGCCTCAAAAACGTTTTTTAAAAACAACCCACATATTTATCTTTTACCTTGGCTGACAAAGGTGATGTTACAGTATATCTCACAAAGTCCTATTATTCCACAAAAATGTTATATCTCCTCTCTGATACCAATACATACAAACTGATTTCCACTATATCGAGACACTATATCGAGGATGTAGAAAAGCTGTGTGAAACTGTATGGGAAACGAATATAATAAATATGATAATTTAACTTGTTTTTATTATAAAATAATCAAATATTTAAACTATAGTTTAATTTTTATACTATTTTTGTTCAAAAATAAAAAAGTTTTTGTGAGACTTATTAAGTTTTATTGTATCTTATTGTCTATTTATATTTTTATCAACTATTGTTGTAAAAATCATTTCGGAAATTCCGCGCTTATACTTACAAGGTTTACAATCAAGAATCACTGCCCTCTTTAATTCGAAGCCCTGTGGGGAATTTACAGAGTGACAGTAAAAGGCAGAACTGTTATCCTAGTTGTTGATGTAACATTCGTGTTCTTGCAAGTGCACACGTAGGTGTCTTTTACTTTTACCATTGTAACTTATTCCGCACCCACATGCTATTTGATGAACGATGCTGATAATGTCCACCTTATTTATTTAGTCGTTTTTTAATTTGATAATATGAGTATAACTTTCTGAACCTGTGTAGACAACTAATATGTTCTACTTAGATAAGGCCTTACGGAGAGTTGTCTCCATAGGTCGGAAATAAGGAACGACAAGAAGCACATTCCTGTTTGAACCAGATTAATTTTAAAACCAAGAGTCCGCTCTTGTATATTATTCTCAAAGATTTTGACTGTGAGATTCGTATAATCATTTTTTTTTGTCTGTTAACGGAGCTAGTTCTATCTTTTACGTCTGTTGATAAAAGATGGAGGATACGCATTATTAATAAGAGTCTTACGAGGTGTCATAATATTCTTGGATCCAAACGAGGGATCCGTGAGTTCAAAGGCTTTGTCAATCATAGAGAGTACAATGGCAATTTTTCGGCACTGTTAGCTGTGTGAAAAAAAATTTCGTATTCTACTGGAAGCTAAAGGTTTTTTTTATAAATCTATTGTACTATTAAAATTCACTATACGAGTAATATAAACATCTAGAAAAGGAATTCGATTATTGTTTATATTTTTAACTATAAACTGTATATAAGTAGTTGAATTGTTGGTAAGGCTTAGGATATGATTTATTTTATCAGTTTTTATTACTAATAAGCAATAATCAACATATCTTACATGTAGCAAGTCAGAGTCATGGCAACGATATGGTACTGAAATCTCTAAGGATTCCTGTATGATTTTCGCAAACCAAGGTGAAGAATAATTTTCCATGGGAGTTCCACAAGATTGTTTATACATATAAGCATTAAAAAATGAATAATTACAACTAATGTGAAAGTCAATTCCATCTCGAAACTCAGTTTGTCTATGTCTTAAAGGTTGAAAAACTTGTTGATTTTTCGCAAAGTATATCTTTTATGAGGGAAAAAGGAAGATTTGTACATAGTGACACAACGTCAAAGGTTACAAGAGAATAATTAATTAAGATTACTAATTTTCATGTTTTTTTTTTAACTTCTCAAGAGTTTTTCACAGAATTTTTAGATTTGTTTAAAAAATTAATTGAAAAGTGTTAAAAACCATTTATCAAGTTAATACGTAGGGGAACTAATTGAAGACACGGATAACCAAGCCAAAAAACCATCCTTATGTGCCTTTAATAGGCCGTAAGCTTTAGATAATTTGCTTCCATTTAGATTCGAAGTATAAGGCTCTCGGCTCTTTACTGCTTTAAAAACGCCCTCATCATCCCATATTCTAACCAAAATTTTCACCGAAGAAATCAGTTTGGGAAAGACTTTTTTGCTTTTATAATTATTTAGTTTTTTATAATATCAAACATCGGACAGAATGGCATTGACTTCACACAAATAATCCTCTTTTTACAAGATGACAGTGACGCCTCCTTTGTCTTTCCTGTACAACTGTTAATTGAAAATTTTTATTGTGTATTAAATATGGAATAGGATTGACACTTTTCTTTTCTAAATCAATAAAGGAAGACATTATCTTCACTACGATAAATATTAAACTTTTAAATAAATCAATAAAAGAGCTGTACATATCTATNGGCGCAGGTACGCGAGAATTCGTAAGTTTGGTTGACTTACTCGTCACCTGTCGTGCTATAGACATCGAGTCGATACCCTCTCGTGCTATAGACATCGAGTCGATAGCATGACAGGTGACGAGTAAGTCAACCAAACTAACGAATTCTCG
Organism: Copidosoma floridanum; assembly: GCF_000648655.2. The sequence goes on from NW_019379945.1 coordinate 301,009, forward strand.
CGTACCTGCGCCTGATGAGGCTGACGCATATTGTCAGCGAAACGTTGCGCATTGATAAATCAACGCAAGAAAATTTAAATACACTTTACTTGTATTTATTTATTTTCTCACATTTCGCCCCCAACGGATCACCGATCACTTTGAATCATTAATAAACGTTGTTGTTACGACATAACCTCTCAAAATTAGTAAAACAGTCGTATCTCAGAAGGGAAGCCAGATAGGCCAAGAATGATTCCACGTATAAAAAATAAGTGTTGAGGTACATAAATGTGTGTCACACGTATTCATACAAACAATCTTAATAATTCTAGATATAATAGTACGTTGTATGTCAAAAGCAAAGCTACATCCTAGATATCCTACCTATAACTTGATTTATTTCTTATTTTTTATCATGTCTTATAAGGATAAATGTCGTGGGATTAAAATCTATATTCTTATAACTGATTTTGACATAAGTAGAAATAAGTCAATAACGGGTAAACGATTGTATTAAATTATAAGCAATTAACTATAAGTTACTATTGTAGAATAAAGAGACATCAATGTTGTTTCTTTCCCTGTTAACTTCTTCTGTAAAAACGCGTATTAAAAAATGGGATGACAAGAGTGTTTTATACGCAGTAGAGATTCCAGAGCCCGATTTTTCGATCCTGGATGGAAATCACTTATCTAAAGCTTATGGCCTAACTAAGGCAGATAGAAAGAAATTTACAGCAAGAATCTTTAATTTGTTCCCACAGTTACCGACTTGATAAATCGTTTCCATTACTTTTTAACAAATATTTGAACAAATCAAAATCTATTGTAAAAAACACTTACCAAGTGAGAGTAAAAATTAAAAAACAAGTAATTTTAAATAATTATTCTCTTGTTTTCTTGAATAAAATATTATTATTTACTTATCGTCTTTTTTTACTAATTCAGAGAAGTATTTCAAAAAGACAAAAATTTTATCAACCTTTTAGATATTGACAGAACTGAGTTTTTAAACGAAATTAACCTTCTCACCAATTCTAATTATTTTTATTTCAATGGCAACGTATATAAGCAATTTTGTGGAACTCCAATGAGGGATTGCTGTTCACAATGGTTCGCGAAAATCATATTGGAATCCTCTAAAGATTCAGTTCACAGTCCAATACGAAGTCAACAATTGAATTCTTTTTCCAGATATTTTTATTGTGCGTATAATTCTTCTAATTAGTACAATAGATTGCCCTAAAAATCCATCTACTTCAGGTAGAGTACTTGACTTTTTTCACACAACCCACATTGCTAAAAAATTGAGATTGTAGTTTCTATAATTGACAAAGGCTTTAAGCTTGCTGACTTTTTGTTTGGATCCAAGACTATTATAACTGCTCACAAGACTCTGACCGACACTACTTGTCACTTATGTTATAAAAAAAAGCATGAAAACTAGAATAAGTTTTTTTAAAAGGCAAAAAAAAGTTTCCAGAAATCTTACACTTTAAATCCTTGGGAATCCGAAACAAACGTTGTTTCTGGGTTTTTAAATAAGTAGGATTTCAACAGAAATATGTTTTTCATTGTTCCTCATTGCCAACCAATAGAGAGGGTTATTCGTAAGGCTTTGTCCCACTACAACATACGGGTGGTGTGAACGAATTGTGGGAATTGATCTTATGTTATCAAGTTGGGAAAAAACTCAAAAAATAAGTGAGACATGAGTGGTGTTGTTTACAAGATAACATGTGGAAGTGGGCTATGTTATTTCAGCCAAAGTAAGAATCTTTAACGGGTACGTTTACGAGAACACAAACGTTACATAAAAAACAAGGATAAATGGTCGGCAATGTACTACCATTTTGGACATTGTCCGCAGTTCCTTGGATTCGAAAGAGCAGTAATTTATGACAGACAGCCTAATAAGTAAAAAAGTAAGTTTTCAGAAATACTTTTTATAACATTAGTTAACAACAATATTAATTGACAATGGGACACGCAAAAACTTAACAGTTTTACAAAAACTTGTTATTTAGAGTCAAAAATAATATAATTATAACATTATAATCCTTAATACACATTTTTATGATAAAAACACGAAAAAGTTTTCATACTCATTTTAAGCAATCTATTGACAATTCCACGTAACTCTTTTACATCTTTGGCATAGTGACTTGCTAAGTGTTCATAACTCTTTTACCCTAACGATTTTGTGTCTCTATTAATATTCACTGTTCTCTTGTATAGAAGTTTTAAGAACATGACTATCATTGAAATCAAGTCAATTGTTGTAAAAGGTTGATGAGATCATAGGCGACATTGGTGTTCATGTTAATTGTATTATGTTATAATTATGGACTTTTAATCCTGAAGAGACTTTTAGCAGGACAGTGAAATATTTATTGAATGTAAATTAAACGTGCATAAATAGTCATGCACCACAATACTTAGTTTGTTTTTTAATATTTTACATGTTGCAATTTTTAGAATTTGAAAAAAATTATATATTTTATGGACACCAGTACGTTTTTTATTGTTTGCCAAGTTCAACTGCAAAATTAGAAAATGTCAGCTTGTTGTACAACTGTTAATTGAAAATTTTTATTGTGTATTAAATATGGAATAGGATTGACACTTTTCTTTTCTAAATCAATAAAGGAAGACATTATCTTCACTACGATAAATATTAAACTTTTAAATAAATCAATAAAAGAGCTGTACATATCTATAGACTCCTTTCACTTGCTTCTTTGTAATCAAATGATATTGAAATGCAGACTTGGTAGATTTATTTATAATTTATTTACATCTATTAATATTTTGTTGTCTTGCTGACAGCCTCTTTAGGATTAAAATCTAAAATTGGAACGAAAGACGATTTAGTAAAAATTAGATAAGAGTAAGACTCAATTTGTATGTACAAATATTCATAAATACAATAATATTATACCATATGGGTGATAAGATAACACACATCATGGACATCTATTGTCCCTATAATTCAGTCCGCACATGTACAAACTCTACTTAGTTTAGTAGAAGTCGTTTCCTAAAGAATATAATACTGTCATGAACATAAAAATTTTTTTCATTTAAAGAGTAATATTAAGGTGGTGCTGACATGTTAAAAGTGAAAGTCTGTTAAGATCGAAACACATACTAAATATAAATTGCCAAGAACAATGAGCATTAAACGAGGCACTATGTCGTGGATGTAGAAAAGCTGTGTGGAACTGCATATGAACCGTTCATAATAAATATGATAATTTTACATGTGCATTTTACAAATCTAGTCTTAAAACACATGATAAAAATGAAATCCTTTTAAAAATCACTGAGTATTTACGAACCTCTAACCAAAACAAAACACGAATTTCTGTCACTGATAGACAATACGCGCAAAAAGTCAAGGCCTCAAAAACGTTTTTTAAAAACAACCCACATATTTATCTTTTACCTTGGCTGACAAAGGTGATGTTACAGTATATCTCACAAAGTCCGATTATTCCACAAAAATGTTAAATCTCCTCTCTGATACCAATACATACAAACTGATTTCCACTATATCGAGACACTATATCGAGGATGTAGAAAAGCTGTGTGAAACTGTATGGGAAACGAATNTGCTAGCGCACATGAAGGTGTCTTTAACTTCGGCCAATGTAATACATCCTGCACCCACATGCTATTTCATGGACGATCCCACTCATGTCCAGCTTTCCGATTTCGCTGTTTTTAGTTTCAAACTGGATGCTTAGTTCATTTTAACATTTTTTCCAGATTCTCAATTAATTATAAAATTTAAAAAATTTTTTAAATTTTATAATTAATTGAGAATCTGGAAAAAATGTTAAAATGAACTAAGCATCCAGTTTGAAACTAAAAACAGCGAAATCGGAAAGCTGGACATGAGTGGGATCGTCCATGAAATAGCATGTGGGTGCAGGATGTATTACATTGGCCGAAGTAAAAGACACCTTCATGTGCGCTAGCAAGAATATGAAAGTTACATCAAATCTGAATTGAAATTTTTGCTCTTTACTGTCATTCTGTTAATTGTCCGCAGGGCTTCAAATTCGTGAGAGTAGTAATTTTTTATTGAGAGCCTTTTAAGTATTAATGCAAATTTTCTAAAATAATTTTTTCCGCCCTCGGGTGGTTTTGGAAGGCTGGTACTTCCTCGGGCAAAAAAGCAGTTTTCCGATACTCGTTCGGAAAGTCTCCTTTACGAACCTCGTTACGGACCTCGCCTTCGGCTCGGGCCCCAAACCTCTCGGTTCGCAAACAACGACTCTTCAAACTCGTAGGAAAACTACTATTTTGCAATAGTCTGCAGAAAATGGGTGTTTTCCACACTGATATAAGTGTGAAAAATCGATTTTCTGACATAGTGTGCGACAAAGGTGTGTGGCAAAAGTTCTTCTGCACAGTGTGCGGAAAAGGTGTGTAGCAAAGGTTTTTGTCGCACAGTGTGTAGAAAAAGTGTGGGGCAAAGGTTTTTGCCGCACAGTGTGCGGAAAAGGTTTTGCCACACACCGGAAAAAATTTTGCTACACACTGGAAATCAAAATTCATACCTATTTTGCACCAACTTTCCTTACACATTGCGAAAAAACTTGTACGCAACTCGTGCAGGACGATTTCTCGCACTCGTGTGATAGACTCGCAATCGTGGCCGGTGACGGTAACTCGTACCTTGTGATCACACTCGTGCTACGCACTGGTGTGCTCAACTGGTACTCGTTCCCGTCAACTCGTGTGAGTCAATCACTACTCGTGCGAGAAATCGTCTTTTCCGCACTTGTTACGTAAATAACTATTATAACATTAGTTGATAACAATATAAATAGACAATTAGATACAATAAAACTTATTAAGATTTACAAAAATTTTTTTGTTTTCAATCAAAAATAGGATAAAAATTAGATCCTAGTTTAAATAGTTAATTATTTTATAATGAAAACATGTAAAATTATCGATATGTAAAAAAGGAGAACAGCAATTTGTTGGAGGCAATTGTGAAAAACAAATAGAACACAGTAGTATATTTTTCTGATTGATGAATATTTGGTAACGTTTCGCTGGCTGGTATGCCAGCCTTATCAGGCTAAAGCTAAAAATACCAAAAACGGACTTTTGTGATAAACACACAAGCGATGTTACAAATACGGAGGTTAACAACAAGGATTACCTACTTTAGACGAATTATAACATTTAAAATGACAAAATTCACAAGTACAATACGTTTAAGATTTGTTTAGTTGTTTCAAGAACTACATGCTCTCTTGTTGGCGAATAAGTATAAACTGTCGATCGAGCTGAATGAATCCGCACGGAGAAAAATGAGTATGATGAACAAAATTTGAGTAGAAAAGGAAGGTAATAAACTCGCGCTACAGGTGTTAAAATTTCTTTAATAGTGAAAAGTATGTACGATTAAGCAAACGGGAGTTTTCCTGTTTATTAATACTATGTTGACTATAATTTATGTGTATTATCTTAGAGATCAGCCTTTTATGGTAGTTACGTTCTCTGTCTAAGGTTTTTACATTGTCCCAATCAAACGAGTGATTATACTAAAGCTGACAAAATAAACTACTGATTTTATGTTTTTATTATTTTTGTATTCGTTAGTCCGGAATGCTAATTTTGTTTTGCCCGTATGAAAAGCTGGACATCCTGGATATTCAGAAGTAAATCTGCAGATGACGTTGGTTTCGTCCCATTTCTTGGTCTTATCTTTCCCCAACTTTACATTTTGGTTTAGTTTTTTGTTGATAGTAGGATAAGTAAAAATATTGTAGTCTTTAAAAATTGTCGATATCTTGTTGTAGCTATTTTTTGCATATGGTATGCCTATTTTAACACCTATAATACAAGGTATTATAGGTGTTAAAACATTTTTATTTTTTGTTTTTCAGATTAATTCGAGAAAGCAGTAATTCTTGATTGTAAACCTTGTAAGTATAAGCGCGGAATTTCCGAAATGATTTTTACAACAATAGTTGATAAAAATATAAATAGACAATAAGATACAATAAAACTTAATAAGTCTCACAAAAACTTTTTTATTTTTGAACAAAAATAGTATAAAAATTAAACTATAGTTTAAATATTTGATTATTTTATAATAAAAACAAGTTAAATTATCATATTTATTATATTCGTTTCCCATACAGTTTCACACAGCTTTTCTACATCCTCGATATAGTGTCTCGATATAGTGGAAATCAGTTTGTATGTATTGGTATCAGAGAGGAGATTTAACATTTTTGTGGAATAATCGGACTTTGTGAGATATACTGTAACATCACCTTTGTCAGCCAAGGTAAAAGATAAATATGTGGGTTGTTTTTAAAAAACGTTTTTGAGGCCTTGACTTTTTGCGCGTATTGTCTATCAGTGACAGAAATTCGTGTTTTGTTTTGGTTAGAGGTTCGTAAATACTCAGTGATTTTTAAAAGGATTTCATTTTTATCATGTGTTTTAAGACTAGATTTGTAAAATGCACATGTAAAATTATCATATTTATTATGAACGGTTCATATGCAGTTCCACACAGCTTTTCTACATCCACGACATAGTGCCTCGTTTAATGCTCATTGTTCTTGGCAATTTATATTTAGTATGTGTTTCGATCTTAACAGACTTTCACTTTTAACATGTCAGCACCACCTTAATATTACTCTTTAAATGAAAAAAATTTTTATGTTCATGACAGTATTATATTCTTTAGGAAACGACTTCTACTAAACTAAGTAGAGTTTGTACATGTGCGGACTGAATTATAGGGACAATAGATGTCCATGATGTGTGTTATCTTATCACCCATATGGTATAATATTATTGTATTTATGAATATTTGTACATACAAATTGAGTCTTACTCTTATCTAATTTTTACTAAATCGTCTTTCGTTACAATTTTAGATTTTAATCCTAAAGAGGCTGTCAGCAAGACAACAAAATATTAATAGATGTAAATAAATTATAAATAAATCTACCAAGTCTGCATTTCAATATCATTTGATTACAAAGAAGCAAGTGAAAGGAGTCTATAGATATGTACAGCTCTTTTATTGATTTATTTAAAAGTTTAATATTTATCGTAGTGAAGATAATGTCTTCCTTTATTGATTTAGAAAAGAAAAGTGTCAATCCTATTCCATATTTAATACACAATAAAAATTTTCAATTAACAGTTGTACAACAAGCTGACATTTTCTAATTTTGCAGTTGAACTTGGCAAACAATAAAAAACGTACTGGTGTCCATAAAATATATAATTTTTTTCAAATTCTAAAAATTGCAACATGTAAAATATTAAAAAACAAACTAAGTATTGTGGTGCATGACTATTTATGCACGTTTAATTTACATTCAATAAATATTTCACTGTCCTGCTAAAAGTCTCTTCAGGATTAAAAGTCCATAATTATAACATAATACAATTAACATGAACACCAATGTCGCCTATGATCTCATCAACCTTTTACAACAATTGACTTGATTTCAATGATAGTCATGTTCTTAAAACTTCTATACAAGAGAACAGTGAATATTAATAGAGACACAAAATCGTTAGGGTAAAAGAGTTATGAACACTTAGCAAGTCACTATGCCAAAGATGTAAAAGAGTTACGTGGAATTGTCAATAGATTGCTTAAAATGAGTATGAAAACTTTTTCGTGTTTTTATCATAAAAATGTGTATTAAGGATTATAATGTTATAATTATATTATTTTTGACTCTAAATAACAAGTTTTTGTAAAACTGTTAAGTTTTTGCGTGTCCCATTGTCAATTAATATTGTTGTTAACTAATGTTATAAAAAGTATTTCTGAAAACTTACTTTTTTACTTATTAGGCTGTCTGTCATAAATTACTGCTCTTTCGAATCCAAGGAACTGCGGACAATGTCCAAAATGGTAGTACATTGCCGACCATTTATCCTTGTTTTTTATGTAACGTTTGTGTTCTCGTAAACGTACCCGTTAAAGATTCTTACTTTGGCTGAAATAACATAGCCCACTTCCACATGTTATCTTGTAAACAACACCACTCATGTCTCACTTATTTTTTGAGTTTTTTCCCAACTTGATAACATAAGATCAATTCCCACAATTCGTTCACACCACCCGTATGTTGTAGTGGGACAAAGCCTTACGAATAACCCTCTCTATTGGTTGGCAATGAGGAACAATGAAAAACATATTTCTGTTGAAATCCTACTTATTTAAAAACCCAGAAACAACGTTTGTTTCGGATTCCCAAGGATTTAAAGTGTAAGATTTCTGGAAACTTTTTTTTGCCTTTTAAAAAAACTTATTCTAGTTTTCATGCTTTTTTTTATAACATAAGTGACAAGTAGTGTCGGTCAGAGTCTTGTGAGCAGTTATAATAGTCTTGGATCCAAACGAAAAGTCAGCAAGCTTAAAGCCTTTGTCAATTATAGAAACTACAATCTCAATTTTTTAGCAATGTGGGTTGTGTGAAAAAAGTCAAGTACTCTACCTGAAGTAGATGGATTTTTAGGGCAATCTATTGTACTAATTAGAAGAATTATACGCACAATAAAAATATCTGGAAAAAGAATTCAATTGTTGACTTCGTATTGGACTGTGAACTGAATCTTTAGAGGATTCCAATATGATTTTCGCGAACCATTGTGAACAGCAATCCCTCATTGGAGTTCCACAAAATTGCTTATATACGTTGCCATTGAAATAAAAATAATTAGAATTGGTGAGAAGGTTAATTTCGTTTAAAAACTCAGTTCTGTCAATATCTAAAAGGTTGATAAAATTTTTGTCTTTTTGAAATACTTCTCTGAATTAGTAAAAAAAGACGATAAGTAAATAATAATATTTTATTCAAGAAAACAAGAGAATAATTATTTAAAATTACTTGTTTTTTAATTTTTACTCTCACTTGGTAAGTGTTTTTTACAATAGATTTTGATTTGTTCAAATATTTGTTAAAAAGTAATGGAAACGATTTATCAAGTCGGTAACTGTGGGAACAAATTAAAGATTCTTGCTGTAAATTTCTTTCTATCTGCCTTAGTTAGGCCATAAGCTTTAGATAAGTGATTTCCATCCAGGATCGAAAAATCGGGCTCTGGAATCTCTACTGCGTATAAAACACTCTTGTCATCCCATTCTTTAATAAGTGTTTTTACAGAAGAAATTAATTGGGAAAGGACTCCTTTGCTATCGTTGTCTGTTCATTAAATGTAAAATGTGATATCAGATAAAATGGTATTGACCTTACAAAAGTAATTATCCTCATACATAACAACAGTGATGCCTTCTTTATCTGCCATAGTAACTGATAGTTTGATAAGGTCATTTAGAAAATTTTTTGTTAATTTAACATTATAGTAAATTGTATTACCAAAATAGAAAGTTATGTAACTGTTGACCATCTTGCTGTTTTTTTTGTCTAGTCTTTAGACCTTGTGTAATATTACTTGTTTAAGAGATTCTTTGTTTATTGTAAAATTTTTAATATCTTGCACTGCACTTTGACTCTTACGGAATATGACAAATATATGTGTACTAATATAAACAAATCGTGCCTTAATATTTGAAAAATCAGATGGTAAGCAATGATAAAACATCTCATTTAGATATTACTATTTTTATAAACAAAAGATTGAAAAAAAAGTTTTCAATCGACCACACTTAACTATAAGTTAATATGCCATACAAGGGAGGCATCGCTGTTTTCATACATGAGGAGGATTATTTTTGTAAGGTCAATGCCTCCTTGTATGATGTTGCATATTACATTAAATCAAAAGATAACGATAGCAACCAAGTCCTTTTCTAATTGATTTCTACTGTGAAAAAGCTTATTTAAAAATAAGATGACAACGTTGTTTTTAACGCAATAGAGATTCCAGAGACTGATTGTTTGATTCTTGATAAAAACTTATTGTCCAAAGCTTATGCCTAATAAAGGCACATAAGGAGGATTTTCTGGCAAAATTAAAAGTGTTTCTAATTGGTTGCCACAGTTACCAACTTGATAAACAGTAACCAACTTTATATGAATATTATCATCTGATTTATTAACACCATCATAAGTTGCATCATCGATGCTGTATGCCGAATACAACATGACAATCCAATGATGTTTCCTTTATTATTTGCAGTAGGAGATGAAGGAAGGAGTATATACGATAGGCAAAAATTCATAACAAGAGCAGAAAATCTTTCGGTGCTAAAATATTACTTATATCGAACTATTTATCGACCAAATTGTAAAATTTGTAGTCCCATACTCTATGCTGAAAAATTAACGCAACAATTTTTTTGCATGCATTATTATGGTAGAAAGCAATAGAATAAATTTTTTTTGCAATAATTTTATTAAGAGTTCATTGATCACGTATTGCGTAGTGCCTTAAATAACTCTAAATTTTGAAAAAAATAAAGTTGGAAATATTTCTATTTTACCTTCAACAAACATTGATGGTACTAGGTAAATGCAAGAACACTATGGATAATACTGAATGATATACTGAATGTAACTGTTAGATTATTTCAAACGAAATCGTAATTAATTTTAGACGATGTAACTAAACACAATATTTTAGAAAAATCTATTGCTTGCGTTTATACCATTGAATTTTGAGAAAGAGAATAACCTCGTTCTCATATTATTGTAACATTACATCCAAAAAATAAATTATGTACTACTACAGACACAGATAAATATGTTTTAGCGGAAATTCCCCTTAATCTACAAATACAAAAATAAGTTTTTTTTTTTTTTTTCTACCGAGTTACCACGACAGCCTACTGGCCTAGTCGTCGGGGCCACCCACTCACCACCTATGTGTGGGGGTCTATTGCCATATCCATTTTCAACCCTTTTTACTGATATGCTACCTGAACCCATGGGCACAGCGTGAGTATCTCCAGTGGAACACCTTGCCAGTTAAGCTGACTCTCTCTCTGCATCAATGGTGCATCGGGTCCGTTCGCCACTGTATAGCCTTTCCCCGGAGAGGATTCCATAATTCCGGACCTCCACTCCTCACCGGTTAAGCCGGCCCTCTCTGCCGAAGCATTGGATCCAGGCTAATTAGCACTCCCAGAGAAGCCCCATGTTTCAGGGACCACTCCTCACCGGTAAGGCCGGCGATCTCAGCCCGACGCCTGGCAGCGGATCCGCTAATCCCTACCTTCAGCCCTAACACTATTTCGCCTTTAGCCAAGCCGAAAAACCTGTGGGGCAAAGATAAAACCCTGGAATTACTGTGAAGGAAAATTTCACGGAAAAACTCGCCCCAAAACAGCTGGGGTTACATTGGAACTTTTCTCGATGGAAACAGTTTTTGAAAAAATCTGTTTTCACCGGAAATCGAACCTACGACTCCTAGAACTGGGTTGTATTAGTAACAAGTATGCTTACAACTGAACCAACGCCGCTCCTATACAACTATTAGTTACTAAATGCATGCTTCATGGACTTCATGCCCAGTCATTAAAAAATTTGTACAAAAATGTTTCCGAAAAAGTTTACTAATCATACTGTTTCTACAAAAAATGGATACCCAAATTATAAAAAAAGTGACAATAGATGTAATAATTACAAATATAAAATCAAAAACAGTAATGACGAAATTTTAGTTAATAATTCAATGGTAGTACTATACAATCCATTTTTATCAACGGAATATTATTTTCACATAAATGTTGAGTATTGTGCATATTTTTGATTATGTTTATCAAGGAGGAGATGCATATTGTTAAATAACAAAAACAAATACAAGTGATAAAAAAGACAATGCAGAAATTTTTGATAAAACATCAGAGTATGTAGATGGTCACTATTGCAGCCCCATAAAACCAGCATGGCAATTGCAAGAGCTCCCTCTGTATGGACGTATTTATTCTGTATTTAAGTTACCAGTACAAAATTATATATTACAGTATAATACAAAAAATAGTTTTTCAGGAAATCATATGTTTGAAGCAATAAAAAACTCTGAAACAGTATTAACGGCTTAGTTTAAATTGAATAAAATAGATGGTTTCGCGAAAAAAATAGATACGTGAACATAACAGAATATTACTGTTTTAATTAGACAGTAAAAACTTGGATTAGAAAAGAAAGAGTTAGACGCAGTTTTATAATAGGGCGACTCAATATAGTATCAGTTACGGGCTGTGAGCATTTTCTTTTTAAATTAATTTTTAGTCAGGCAAGTGGAGCTAAATCTTTTAAAAGTTCAAAAACAGTTAATAACACACATTACAGTAGGTTTAGATATACGTCTATTGCTTAAGGTAAAGTTAAACAGGATTCTAAAATATATAGAATTCTTAAAGAAGCTTGTTATGTTACGCTGCCATATCAACTAAGAAAACTTTTCGCATGATTTTTATTATCTGAAGACGTTTGTGGTAAGGCAATTTGGGAATCACTCTAAAAGTTTTTTATTGAAGATTTAGAAGACAATAAACAAAATAATGCTTTATTACATTCAAATAAAATCTTTAATTTTAAAAGAAATTCGTGTAAAGATTATGGATTACCAGAACCAAATGTAACAGTAAAATCTAAAAATATTGAGGGCAATAAAACTGTAATTGATTTAAAAACAAATATTAAGGATTTATCTGCTAACCTAAATAGTAATCAAGAAATAATTTTTAAGAAAAAAGAAATGCTTACATTATAAAATTTTCCATGCATATAATAACTTTGCCATTCAACTTGAAAATTATAAATTTCGGTAAACAATTAATTTCGTACTAGAAATTCTATGATGATAAAAATAGTCGTATATTTTCAAACGGCGATTTCATAATTATAAATACTCTATATACTCTTATTTTTCCATAATTTTTATTATATAAACAAAAATTAAAATTTAATAAATATTAAAATTCATACGATTATACAGGTATGTACATTTTTTTATTTACAAAAAGCCTTTCTAATTAAATTTTTATCTCTGGATACTTTAACTCTAAATACAAGTTGTATTTATCATATAATAAAAGATTGTGAAGAGAAACTGTATACTGTATGTATATTTTAAGTACATTGGAATATAAAAAACATCATTAAAAAAAGTAAGCAAACTGAGAAACAATCAATTATTTATTGAGCAAGCCCATCATTTTGTGGATTTCGATTTCAAATTTTCACAAAAAAACAAACGAATGATATTCAAAAAATGATCTCAAAATAGTATTTTACGAAGCATTGACATTATTAGTGCCAAAGAAATATATATTACAGGCTTACACTGCTGGTTCAAGACTGTTTATACATAATATGGAGTTTGTATCTGCATTCCACCTACTTTCTCTTAAAGAGCAACTGTATTTTAAAAGACTGTGGGACATATACGCTACGAATAAACTATACTGTGAAGATTTAAGATCCATTGTTTATTGTTAATTTCGCGATGCATTTTTTTTCGTACACAAAAGCATTCACTTAGCATTAATTAATTGGACTCACCAATACACATGCCATTGGATATGTACACTTATACACGCTCTAACACAATGTTTTCTCAGTATGTATTCTTTTCTGATATTTTTAAATGCTTTTCGCACTATAGGAGCCTGCTTGGATTCAAAATGCATCATAAATAATAATCAACTATGTATTATTTGTTTACCAAAGCACGTTGCAAAACACTGAAGGCATCTGGTAGAGCCAGAAGAGATGACTTAGAAAGAAATTGATAGGTTGTTGGCTATAACACAGTAAATACTGCAAATGTTACTAGCATGTGCAAAATGTTGCTGTAGTATCTAACCTGGAATTTGAATTCATTGTCGTTTGAATATGAGTTTTAAATATTTTGTATAAGGGATGCGACAGACAGACTTATAAGTAATAAAAAAACAAGCTGCAAAGAAAAAGAAATTCTGTACAACTCGTAACAGACAAAGATTTTTATAAAAAGCAGATTTTAAGCAAAGGTGCAAATGCGCAGATAATGCTACAGCTCTTATAACACTATTACTCATGACAGATTTGAGTACCACTGTACCTCGATTTAGTTGACCGTATCATATAAAGTTATTAATAAATTACATTTACACTCCTATAGTACCAGCGTCCAATGCGATACTCAAATATCTTATTGCACATCTTAAAAAGAACTGCGCAAAATCTCAAGTATGACTAAATGATATTTTGAATGAAGAAATAACAATGAAAAAACCAGATATGGGTCTCGGGAATCCCGGCAGAAGAGAAGCTTCCAACTCAAATGATATTAAACTCGATGTAATAAAAACTGAGAAAATTAGAGTACGCCTAATTTCAATTGATTCTTAAGATTCCCGTTTTTAAATAGTAAACATTTTAATATTATAACGTATTTAAGCACTCGCGTGCATAGAATACATATACCTTAATATACTATTTATGTCATAATTCGCGCATTCTATGTACCAACTTCAATGTTTCCTACGATATATTATGTAAGACATGTACGAATTGTTGGTCATGTAATGTAGAATAAAAAAATTTTTACTATACTGCACCGAAAGAAGGTACTTATGTCCCATTACGCGAGCATTAAGAGAAAAGGAAGACCGACTAACAGATCCCCCCTGTCTGCGCCGAAGCCAGCGCTGGTATACATACGTCCAGACGATATATATATAGATACATATGTGCACGGCAGCGTTCGCTCGCTCGTTTCACGGGTTAGCTTCCCATATAAGGTACCCCTAAAGAAGTTTTACTTTAATAAAACGCCAAACAATAGAGAAACTTGTCAAACCCCTAGGTAACAACATTATAGTTACTAATTGTCACGATGACAATCAAATTATTTACTGCACCGACGTCAGAAAATCCATTACATTACATGGTTGATATGACATACGCATGACTAACGAACTGGATGGATATTTCCAAGCCTAATGAACTGGCAAAATATTTCCAAGTCTTTCAAGATAATAATCGAAGGGATTATTATCAAAAATAAGAAGCCACACCATAAATGTCGTATAAAATTTGTAGTTACCACGTAGCTGCTTGCTTAAGTTTCTTTTTTTTATCTTTGCAGCTAAGTCTTGCTTCAGTGGTACTAAGCAAAACAGAATCAAAAGATGTGTGTCTACTTTCTAGTTTCAGATTTTTTGCAACGTATAAAGATTTCTATGTAATGTGAATTTTCGCGACTATTAATTCAGTGCCAACCAATTTATCTTAATGTTATTCTCAATATTGATAAATGATTCTAACATGTTTTATGCGATAGGGGGAGTCCAGTGCATTACACCAGTTAGTGCATCTAATTCTGCCCAAACTAATTTGTTAAAACTGGCATTTAGCGACAACAGAAATAAATTTTTAGAAACTGTTACAAACAATCTGCTAAATAATAAGTCTTTGGAATCATTGAAAGACTTGCTAATGGAGTCTATTCGAAATTAGTTCCACGATTATTTGTTAAAATTATCTTCAAATGGCCCAACTGTTAATTTGTGGGCACAGTATTAAAATAGTGTCTGTAGCTTTACAATTTATTGATGCCAAGTGATCGAAAAATTGGTCTGAACATCTTAATGTTACACAAAAAATAAAACCATACTTTTAAGTGACCAGAATATGTTGCGATATGGAGCTCAGATAAATTTCGCTGTGGCGTCTGATCAGATGTGACTATGGAATAAACTTTCAAAAGTTAGGCACATTGCAGGTGAATTAACTTGTGGCACACGAATAACAGAATAAGTGTTAAGTAGATGGGTTTTAGCAATGCTGACATTGATTTATATACACTTGTGTACGTTTGAGTACTGCATTTACAACAAAAGCAACCAGTGAGCAGTACGTGAATGCTGGAGATACATGCATGAAAGTTAGGACACAGTGAATATTGCAATTGATTTTAATAGACGATTCTGGCATAAATTATAATGTCACTGTGGCTATTGGCTATTAATTCATCCAACAAATCGTAGAGAAAAATATGGCAAGTGTGAGATTTCAGCGAAAGAATTGAAAATTGACATTTGGAAGCGTGAATCCTAAAAACTATCCAAGTGTCCTGTGCGAGTTGATCAAACATCGATATTTCAACAGAAAATCATTTTCTTTTAAATGACAATGATCTGATTGACTACATACACTACTTGGCTTTAATTATGACATAGTATCTATACCAGTTACTTTATTTGATGAAAACGTATGAAAAAAACCACTAAGGAAAAACTGTATGTCTGTTTTTAGCCCTTGTCCGATTTGCAAGCACCAACAGTACAAAATTTTATGTACGTCGTTGACAGTAGCTTCTTATTACATCGAGTTGTTTGGAGTACTGGGCTAACGTATAAAGAAATATGTGACAGTTACATTGGATACGTGCAAGTTTACTCTAAACTATTTTGCACGGTCATTTTTGATGATTACTCTGATGATGTAATTATTAATTTACTAATTTTAATTAACAAAAAATAAAAAAAAGTTAACCCTAAATTATTTTATGACATAAAAAGAATGTGTGTCATCACCTTTGCAATTATGTGAAAATAAGCAAAGAAAATGAATTACAGTAATTAGTTAGTGATTAATTTTGTAGGTAGCTGATACATCTTATGTAAACTAACTAGAGAAATCAACAGAATGTGACATTATTTTTATAATAATTATTTTTAGATAAAGTTTATGAAAGAAAAAAAAGTTGTTGCATATTGTTAATGCCCTAAAGAATGTGTGAGGTCTGATTTTTGTGAAATTAATTGTGATCTTATAATGAAAGATAAGAAATTGAATCATGGATCGTGCTTCTGACATTCGATTTTACATCTTTTTTGTCTGATTTATAATGAATCCTGTCCAGTTAATGATTAAATTATTCTTACAATTGTCACGAATGTGCTTCAACCACTTTTTTCTCATGAAATAGCTAATTGTTCGATAAATAATCTTACAAGACTGAAAAATTACGTCAACCCTATCAATAAAGGAGGAAACTGTAATTTTTTTGGAATCGCCCTTTAACAAAATACGGATTACTTAAAGACCAGGTCAATGCCTATTACCTCATAATTTTTTATGACATTATTTTGTGTAATGCCAAAAGTCCTGATTAAGTTTGTGATATTTGGACCACTAGACAAGGGTACATACAATTTTTATTTACTTTTGTAGGATTATCTGGTAATGTACCACCCTGTTTAATTTAACAAACATGTTTTGCAAATCTCTCGCTTCATAAACTTTCCACTGGTTTTTGTTAATGAAACCCAACTAACGTAATTAAATTAATTATGTAATTTTCACTTAAAATATTATTTAGACTGATTATACAATCCAAACAAAAACAAGCAATATTTTTATGATTTTTGAATACACTGGCAATTATTGTTAAGGCATTTAAGAACATAATATAAAAAAACACACCTTAATACTTACAAGGTAAAAAAAATAAAAATAATCAAAAACTCTATTATTAATAATATTATTAAACGTATCAATTATGCAGTATCTCTTAAGATAACTATACACAACATATTGCCAGTTTGTATAATGTAAGTCTTGTCATTACTCGATTAATTTTTATACTCTTAAGCCATTTAAGAATAACAAGTTGTCTTGGATTAATCAAGAGTTTTATAGTTAAATAGTTGTTTTTAATTCATTGTCTATTATTACTTTCATCGTAGAAGCTGTTTTTATTCCATAAAGAAAATCTTTTACAGAGTGGCTTACCTGTTGGAACAGTGCCTTTTATTCTTACAGTTTGGTTATTTATTGGTCTTGGAAAATCTTCAGAAAAAAATTTCCAGTATCCTGTAAAATTATCTTTTCCAGAAGCACAACGCATTGAATATTTATTAAGAAGACAAACGCAGAAATCAAAAAAGGTAAGCAACGTAGTTTTCCCGCAGTTTTCAGGATCTTATGTTCAAAAAAAGAGAATTTACAATTGTAAGAAAAAATTATTCAAATAATTAAAATTCTTTGTAAAAAAAAAGGTAAGATAAACATAAATAAATATTTCTTATTGTTAGTTATATATTCAGCAAAAAAAATTAGCGTTGTTCATATTTCTTTACAACAAAAAAATACATAAGGAAATTATTAAAATGTTAACTTAAATTAAAACTGAATGTTTATAAGAATGCAAATATAAAAACTCAAATATCTAGTCTTAAGAAACCAATGTGCAAACGTATTTGCTACGATTATTACGCTTTTTGTAATATGAGCTGCCAACCTTGCCTATTTCGCCAACAGCTTGCTACAACAAGAATCTCAGCATTTCCCAAATTTGTAGGACGAGCTTCCTCAGTGTTAATTTTAAAATGGTGAAAGAAAACCCCTACTATCTCTACTACCTTAAAAGAGTTGTAGGGAGACGTTTTTGTAGCTACTGCTGCTGCGTGACTACAACTAGGATTGTCATCTTCTTAACAGTAGTACTTCTATTTATTATTATAAGTCACGTACATATGTGCAAATCAGCTGTTTATGGTTATCGTTAATGCCTGATGCCTGATTGTCATTGAGCTTTTACCAAAAACATAGATACATAAGCTCAGTGGCAAGGAAGTCAATGTTTTACAGCAGATTTGTCAGTCTTGAGACCCATTTTTTTCTGTAAATAAGTACATACAATTGTGCGTACTGATACAATATTTTTCGAGGAGAGGGGGTCCGAAATATTGACAGTCCACTTTAATTTTGAAGTAAAGCTATGAATGTTTATTCCAGCGACGTTTATTTCCCCGACAGTAACAGCACAGTACAACGACGCTTCATTATTTTGACAGCCAATCACAAGGCAGTTCACTTTGACTTTCTACTGATACTGTTCCGTAATAAGCTGACAAAATAATAAACAGTCATTGCACTGAGCTATGGCTGTCGTTGAAATACACGTCACTGGAATAAACATTCATAGTTTTGTTATAAGACTGAAGTGGACCAGCATTATTTTGGACCTACCCCCGTTCGGTCACTTTGGGGACCGGTCAGGGGACCGGTGATTGACACAGCTACTTCAGTTTTTAACTCAATTTATTTTGCTTTCTGCTGTAGCTGCACATTCCTCAAAAAGTGATATGAATTGGAATATACGTCGTAGGTATCGGTGACAGCTAGAAAAATTCTACTGGAAATAAAGTTTCATGTTGTATTGTGCCTATTGTTTGCAAAGTTGAAAATTAATAGACACTTTCCCTAATTAAATCTACTTGATTCTTAGGTACCGTCAACATTTTTTTCTGTTGTTAAAGTTAATTTCCATAATTTTTATTATATAAACAAAAATTAAAATTCAAGAACACATAACTTGTAAAGTAATTGAACAGCAATCATTAATAGTAAAAACCGTTTGTTTCCACTTCAATCCACTAAACATTTTTTTCTACCCTTGCAAAGAAAACCAAAAAAATATAATGCAGTAAATAGCGTACCTTTAAACGCAATTTTCATGTATAGATATAAGAACGAAACAATTTATAACACGTATTCCAACTTTAGTTATGATATACATATTCCTGATGACAAATGCTACTAAGCGTAGCTACACATTTTTACCACAAATTAACCAAGTCTACGATAAGGACAAAATTGTATTCATGCAACGTATGGTAAGCTTTGACTAGTAATAGTCTCCTGCTCTTGTTGAGAGTATCACTAATCAAGTTTGCAGTTTTCTCAGGTACAACAAAAAGTATTTTATTTGTTTTCTTAGTAAGCTCTCTTTGTATTTATGATTTACTCGTAAATTGTAGTGCTAGTATATTTAACAATATTTAAATCCATGAACCATAGTAAAGCATAGGAGTCATCAGGTGTTCCAAACTAGAGATATCAATTTGTCCGTTAACCCTTGCTCTACCTTTACAAAGATGAAACTATATATCTAATGTAGAAAGTGACATATAGATGCAAACGCTACCCATGTGCCGGCGTCAGCAGCTTAATTAAATAGATTGCAACTATAGTTATGTATTGCGTATAACTGATGCTTTGTGTAGATATATGCAGATATACATTTTGATTAGAAGTCTACTAAGTCTATGGTAAGGATAAAATTGTTCATTAAATTAAGAAAATGTATAACAAAAGCTTTAAGAATTTTGGGCAATAAGCATTTTGCTACAATTTACACTGCTTTTACAGAATCTCACTAATACATAAAACAAAGTCGCTAAGACCGTTATAGTCGTGAACAACGAAAACTACTACACCAATTTTGCTGAATTTTTGCATACTGATTTTTGATAATTCCAAGATGCCTTCCCCAAAGTTTTTTTCTTAAAAAAGTTAATAAAAGTAGCGATAAATAAATTCAAAGATTTGCTAAGATAAGGTAGCATTGCACTTTAGTTCAGTAGGATCCGCTACGTGACGTCAATGTAAAATTAAAGCCACCGGCAATAAAAGATAGTAAAGAGTAGTTATGAAAAGCCCCATCAAGTTCTTGATTATCGTAGTCGTTCATCAGTAGTAAGTCAAGAATAGCGCTGTTAGTCGTGCAGTTGGGCATCCCGGCTACCGATGACACTCTTTTTTCATGGGCAAACAAAATAAATTGGTTGTACCCTGGATCGCTAAGATAACCGAGTACAATGGAAAAATAGGCGTTTAGAACATCCACGTCTACGAAAAAATACTAGAAGATGTGTCTAGCCAGAGCACAACCTGCTGCTACACTCCAGAGTTTTGTAACTTTTCAACCATCTGGCCGGGTGCTGTCAGAGAATTTTCTACTTTAAATGCAAGCCAAGAAAAACAGCCTTGAAAAGTGCAGGCCGTTACACAAGCCTCCTTTATAGTGGTTGTCCCAACGACATATCAACAGAGAAGGTATTTTCCAGGCCCACTTTCCCGACTAACGATAAGTGGTTGATTATCCAGAAAACGACGTGAAAACGAGATATTCTTTGATCAGCGACGTACTTCCCTCTTGTATGGCCTCTGGCCCTTTTTACGGTTATTGTAAATATTTACGTTCCCTACTTTACCATCAATTTCATCGGTTCTTTTAAGGGCCACCTAACTTTAAACTACCTTAACAACAAATACATGTTTACTTGTATTTCCGGAAGCGATTCGTTGACTTAAAGACTATATTAACTAAAGACGGGCAATATTAAACCAAGTCAGCTATTCACTGGCAGACGTCACCTGCGGAGTTGTTCTTCGCAAGGCTGGAAAACCCGGTGACCGACGACCCTATATTACCCTCTCGACTCTAAGCATTTAACCAGGAATAACTGATCCCCTCCAAGGTTTGCGCTGGGAGAACCTTACAGCTGTAAACGAAAAATAATCTTAAGCCCACGGGACAGTCTCCAACGGGCAAGCATCACGAACCAATCTTTCCACCTAAGATCACCAAAACATCTGAGCCTGCAAAAAACGAAGGTGCTTTAGACACCAACGTCTTTAAAGTTATACCAGGAGACTTTGTGAAAAAGGTCTACAACTTGCTGCAAGGCTTCAAGTATTGTAGTTTTTCTCCCGATCAGTGTGGTGCTATAATAAATTTCCAGAGAAAATCACCCTCAGGTGTACAGACAATCACGTTTGCTGGATACTTTAGTCAAGAAAGAGTTCACATAAGGAACTTACCAGTCCTTTTTATGGTCATCGGACGTCAAACTACCTTGACAACAAATATATTACAATTTTATATAGCTGAAAAAAATAGCCGTTAGGGCCCACAAAAGTCTTAACTATGACAAAAGTCGCTAGAAGTCGAATGGGAAGGAAATATTCAAATGCATCTAATAAATTCAATTTGAGGCGTCAAGAAAATGGCGCTAAACATTCATCGACATGGACGCAGCATTAAAATCAATAAATAAAGAATTTTCTAAGTAAAACGTAAGCTTTTTACTATAACCCTCCTAGTAATCTCTTTAATCTTCTAAATTTTTAAATAGATAGAATATGTATTTGTATTCATGTGGCGATAAAAAATCTAGAGAATAAGCTCCAGGACTTTATTGCTGTGGTAATAAAGTTGTGAGAAGAGAGAAAAAATATCTTAGTTATACATTTTTTGTGAGCTTTAAATCTTCACAGCTTTTTAAAATAGCCCCGTTTTTAGATTATACGGGAGAAACTGCAAATCAATGGCCTTTTAGGGCCAACGAAGGTATTATGGCATAATAAATGCACGGTACTTTTCAGCATATTTATATTGTTTTACTTTTTACCGCTTTTTACTTGACAAAATAAATAATATGTATTTCGAACGAATACGTTTTTAATAAGATGATTTTTGTTCTGAGAAGTGTGAGGAATAAATGTAAAATTTTCAACTGAAAACGTTTCACGTTATATAATGTCAACATACAACGGTGCTCCATTTAGTGAGTCTTGGGCCACTAGTAATTCATAATTTTTTCTGTGAGTTTGATAAAAACAAACTTTTGAGGTTATTTAATTATTGTTGTATTTTGTAACATTGATGAGACACGATTGTTATACAGAATGACCTTGTCATGATCTATTTTTCTTAAATTAACTAGTAGTACCTTTTGTTAATCGTTAATTTTTGATACAGAAAAAATTTGAAATTTAATGAGGGTTATTTGAATGGTTGATGTTAAGTTTACATACGTATATATGTATGTGAGAAAGTATATGAATTACCTATTAGGCCAGTCGATCTAATTTAGGCACCATGTTAGTTGTCAAGTTCTGAGGTCTAATAATCAAAAATACGTATAGAATCAGGAATTTTCCGTATAATGCAATGCACTAAAAATAAGTTTTCATTAAGAGATACCATAGAAAGTTAACACTGAAGGTAGCAAAAAATTGTTTTTTTTTTTTTCAATAGTAAATCTTTGAATGAAAAAGTTTTGTCCTAAAGTTAAGGAAACATTAAATATGATTGATCTTTCCAAGGCAAAACTTAAAATATTCACAAACAAATGACTTAAGTATTTGGATAAAAACTATTAAAAATCGCACTTTTTTAAAATGTTTGTACGTGTGTAAAGCAGTAGAAAATAAAGTTCACAGAAAGTTTGTTTTCATCAAACACACAGAGTAGATTGTAAATTATTTTCACTGTAAGAAGGAATTATTTTTTAACAATGAAAAAAAAAAGTTTAAAGTATGCAAGGGTTTCGGATGTTATATTAACGATTTATAGAATAACTAACTGTAGATGCAACAGATCTTTTAATTTACAACCAGTTTGATACAAAATAGTGGATTGGAAAATTTTCATTTGCCTACAATTTTATTATCAACGTTTGCTTTAAATAGAAATAAACAGAAATTTAAATTCATACATAACAGGTGCAATTTATCACAATTGTAATTATGATTGAATAATTTAGGTACAGGCTTTAGCACAATCAATAAACGACTATATAAGCAGTTAATATAGTACCATGGTTCTAATTGCCTAAAATGTTCATAGTACCTATTATAAATTTCCTAAATCCAATTTCATCCTCTCCATAGACTTGGAAGACTTGTTATGAAAATTTACGGCTACGTATATTTACACAAAGCATCAGGTATACGCAGCACGTAGCTATAGCTGCAATCCATGTCATTAAGTTGCTTAAGCTTAATTATGTTTGCATATGGGCATCATTTGCATCTGTATGCTACTTTTTACATCAGATATCTACTTTCATCTTTGTGAAGGTAGAGCAAGGGTCAACTGACAAATTGATATCCCTAGTTTGATACACCTGATGACTACTATGCATTACTTTGATACATGGGTTTAACTATTTTTAGCTACACTAGCACTAGAATTCAAGAGTAAATAATGAATTCAACGAGAACTTACTGAAAAAACATAAAAAATAATTTTAATAGTACCTGAGAATACAGCGAACTTGATTGGTGATACTATCAACAAGAGCAGGAGACCATTACTTTTCAAAGCTTACCATAAGTTTTATGAATACAATTTTGTCCTCACTGTAGATTTGGTGGACTTGAAGTAAAAAGTATGGCTACGTACAATAGTACTTGACAGATGATATTGAAACATATCTTAAATTACTTTTAGATTTTTAAAACTAATGATTTTGGATTGGTCACCTTCAGAAAATGTGTAATGGGAGTGAATTTTATTTAGTGGACCATGATACACCACGCTAATAAAGCTTGTATGCAAAGACAAAAGATTTCAAAACTTTGATTCATTTTATAAAAAGAGAAGAAAAAAAACAGTTTTTATGGGAATCGAACCAGCAATCTTCTGCATACAAGGCGAATATCCTATTCACTCTACTATTAGAGTTATTGTTATGGCAGATTAACCAAGACAGCGTGATTTACAACTTACCTCTAACTTTGATATTAATTTACTGTTTAATAATTAATTAGGTACGATTATACATCATTGTGTATTAACAAATTATTCATTTATTAATCTTTTTTTTTATATATTTTAACACTTCTTTGCAAAACTGAGAAATAAAACTTTGGTATCAGCTTGTTTATATATTAATAAATATTTATCTGATTTCTATTTATATGTTACTTTTAAAACAAATGGAAAANTTTTTTTTTTTTTTTAATTTTCAAAGAATATTCTGAAGCAGTTTATTATTTTTTTTAATTGTCTTTCTAATAATGGTTTATTCATATAAGGTTCTATCTAATAGGTTAGTTGATTTTGTCTTTGATTTACTCTTTTACAATTTTTTATTTAGGCCTAACGCAATTATTTTACTTAAAAACTTTTATTACAAACAGCACAAATATGCAATAATGCTGGCAATTGCTTTCAGTACACGGATAAGCTAAAGTGACATTTCCTAATGTTTAACACTGTTCTATCGAAGATAAAGCGGTACCACAGGATGTTTCTTCTAAGACTTATACATATATATTCTGAAACCACGGAAAGTCTTCATAAGTAGTCTTATATATATATATATATATAAGATTACTTATGAAGACTTTACGTGGTTTTATAATATATACTAATAACATTGAAAAGTTATGAGGACAGTCCGCATGAGTACGATTTTGTCCTCATAATAACCTTTTTTACATAACAATGTCAGCATAAGTCAACATTTATAAAGATGCAAGTTTATGTGTATGTACATAATTATTAGAATTACCAAGTATTACATTGTAGTATTAACATTTATCACAAAAGTGAAAGAACTGTTAATGTTTTTTCTCAAGACATACTGAAGAGTTCTATAAAAAAAGCTCTTAACATGCCATAGTAGTACCTCCTGGGAGGTGTCGAAATTTACTGATAAATACACAACTAATGCCTAACGATGTAGATAAAATAACAGTTTTGTGTACTACAATTTTTTAATCTTAACAGCAGTATAGTATATTATTAGTAGTATAGTATATTATATATAATAGAAAATATTATTTGCTTATCTTTGATTAAATTTCAAATAAATGAAGTAGCATTAAAGAATTGAAGAGATAGAAGTCAGAATTCGGTGCAGCGGCTACGGAGTGGCACAGAGCAGCGCAGGGTAGCAAGGGCCAGGTTAGGGCTTCACGTACCAATCCCTCACCCTCACTAACATATTATTTTATGAGTATTATTTGTTCTAAATAAGTTTTGTATAAAGTAAAAAATTTGAGCGCTTTTGTACGTACAAAATTGTCTGAAATATTCAAAAATGGAGAAATGGGTCAACTAGCAAGCATGGACATAAAACTAACTATGTAATATGGGAAAAATTACGCTAGCTGGTACCCGTGGTTAAGACTGCTTCGTCAAAGAGATCGTGTCCAAGACTAGTCTAACAATGCCGTTTAACTCTTACACCATGTATCTAAGAAGTATAGAATGATTACATTAAATGTAAATCTCATATTAGCAATATTATTTCGCATACATTTGTCTGCGGCGTCTGCCCGTCCAATTCCAGGTCAATACACTGTGAAGTGTGTTTGTAGGTGAATGTAGTGTATAAAATATACATAGTCGGTGGCAAAAGTCACCACTGCAACGCTACTGCCGTCCACTATACAATGACAGTGACAGTACATTACTACAAATTTTCGTTGACATGAGCACATTCTTAGACTATACATCGGGGTTTTCGTGTACATTTCAGAAAAAAAGTATCTTATGTCTTAATCCAGTATGTCATCTACCTCCACACAAAATTTCATAGTAATTGGTCCAGCCGTCTCACTTTAAAAAAGTAACAAACATACAACTTTCTACACAATTTTTTCCCGTGTAATATAAGTAGGATTAATATACAGAATGATGCATTCTACGAACTTTGTGTTTTAGACAAATTGGAGACTTCATGGTACAGAAGTGAACTTTTTCCTCAACATATACGTAACTTACAGCATAACTCTTATAAATTTCTCTTACAAATCAATATTAATGGGAATAACTTATGTTCTATAAAAGTAAACACAAACAAAGACTACGTTGTTTACTTACACAAAGTTTTTAGTCCTCGTGCTTTCGGTCCATTTAAACGATTGTCATTTTAAATTTGGTAAAAAACCATCCCCTTAATTACTATTAGAAGATCACTTGAATCGCCCTTAGTAAAATCGGATTTTTATTTATTTTCCACTGTATGTATATGTATATAGATGCAGAACTAAGGAAAAGCAACTTTTACGATCTCTATTTACGAACTTAGCTTTAACTTATCAAAAAAAGTGATACACACCTGATACATATTTAAGACTCAGGATTGCTATTCAATTAAAAAAAATCCCGAAAATGCAATGATATAACTTACACAAAAATCATACTTTTAATAGGGTAGCCTGCGTTTATAGATTCGTTGTCACCATGCGATGGTCTCGACCAATCAAAAGCATTTTGGGATCCACAGGATACAATTTAATTTTTTGTTTTTTTAATAAATATATTTTGAATGAAATTGACATTAGTTATTCTGGAAAAAAAATTATAATAAAAATCAGCGATCTAAATTCAAAAAATAATAACTTTAAAATTCATGAGAAATTCCAATTATGTAGATAATTAGTTATCGACCAACAACCATGATGTTTGGTAAGTTCCTGTTATGTCCAAACTTCTGTAAGTGAAGGGCGGAACTCGTAGATTCATTCTACAAACAAACAAACAAATTTAACTTCTGTTCGTCATGAACCGGTGGTCGGCCCAAAGGCCTTATTTGATTTTACTTACAGTATACTTTTCTTTTAAATCGTTGACTCAGCGTTGTAATATTAGATTTCACCGAGCAACATGTATGGAGTGGTGTACTCCAAGCTGGCGTTGACCTATTGTTTGAGTTTATGTCGTATGTCATACAGTAGTATCGTATCTATTCGTCTTTTTTATCTCACGACCTTGTAAAAACATTTGTCGTACGTTTTCTATTTAAATATTCCTTGCCATTGAATTTATTCATCATGGTAAGAATTATGTGTCAATCAGTGAGAATGTTAAATCTTGGAATATTTCATATAATTGAGTAATTGGAATATTTTTAAATGAAAAAAGTAAATTTAATCAACAACCTAATTATGTGTTATCTAATGATTTAATAAATTTAGAAAAGCCAGAAATAGTTTAATTTAGTTACAAATAGTATAAATGATAAAGTTTTACATTTGCATTTATAATGCTTATACAATTGACAATTTTCTTAACTTAACTTACTTCTATGATCGTTGGTTAGCCGCTGCTTGCGTGCACACAGTCGCACGATCTTACAAGGTTGACCGGAACGATGATCCTAATTTAACATGAGAGTACTCGTGGCGATAACAATAATTAAGCTGCTGCTTTTTATGTTGGAACCCAAGTCAACGGTCCTTTTTTCTTGTTCAACATTGACTCACTTCTTAGGTTAGTTTGCAGTGGCCTGGTTTTCTCGAGCTTTTCTCACACAGATTAGTCTATAACCAAAACTAATACTATTAGAGATAAGATAAACTAAAACTAATAGTAAAATAAAATTATAAATCAAATACGTTTATAGTTTCAAATAAGGAAATTCATAAATGATGTAAGGAATAATACATATAAAGAAATATAAACTTATAAGGATTTCTGACCAACCAGGCGATAAAGTAAATCCAGTACTCGAACCCTGCACTCACGTTTCTCAGAACTTGTAAGAAAAGAAGTAGAAAAAACTTGAAAGAAATTAACATTTAAAGAATGGAGAAAAATTGACAAGGTTATCAAGAAGAAACGAAGATTGCAGTATACTGATGAGCATCACATCACTTTAGTCCTAAGGAGGGGAACCAAGAAGTACTTTAAGGAAGAAATACTAACGAGTCTATTAGTGCGTTTTTCTGCACGATACGCAATTATCGTGTCAGAAGACGCGCGTAAAGTGTACCCCAACAAGTGGTTTAGTGACGTGCTTCCGGCATACTCTTTTAACAAATTATTAGGAGTATTGCAGGAGCTTTTTACAATTTACCTGGCAGGGGTACACGCGGTCGCGTTGTACCATCTTTCTCTAATTCGTAGTCCAATAGCCATCCAAGCAGTGGTAGAGTGTCTACCATCTAACACTAGGAACATCGGGGTGTTAAAGGAAATGTAAAAAGCGTACGATAAAATTGATAAGTAATATGGTATGCTTAGACCGTCAGGGGTGGGACTTTCTTCCAAAAAAAAAAAAAAAAAAAATATTTCCAGGTAAATTAGAATCTTGACATGCATCTCTTTTTTCTATCATTCATTTTAACTTTCAAATTGTGTTTATTTTAAAATATTGCGTAGAAAGCCAGTCTAACTGCTCGCTGGAAGAGATGTCGGAACCGACACCCGGTCCGTTGTGGGTAACTATGACACACTACACCAACACAGGTAACTAATAAATTTTATATTTGTTTTCTCAAAAACCTTGTATTACTTTCTGATTAAAATTTTTTTTTTTATGGGTATAGTTAATAAGATTGAGAGTGCTCCTATCTAGCGACCCCAGGAGCATTCCCCGTGTCATCACAAGCATCAAGATGGAAGAGGCGTTACGAGAAGCACCATGCAGACCTAGGATGACCAGACACGTTAAGAAGCATAAAATATAAAATTATTTAAAACAACTTGTCGCGCTATAAAATTAAAAATTGCTGATCCTACGGATACGAAAAATACATTAGAGTGGGTTAAGGATGACTTTTATGAACTTATAACTGTTATTGGGGAGGCTATTGCACGGATCTTCTATAACTAAACAGTGATTTTTCTTATAGAAAAAAATATGATGAATCTAACGGCATCCACACTTTTGTCCGTTATCGTGGAAAATTTCAAGATATTCGATTCCAAAGTTTGCTCAACTTAACATTACTCTTATGGAGTCGTACTTCGAGACGTTATATATTGGCTGTAATACAACTGTAACAGCGTGTTCTCTCAACAAAAATATAAATATTCTGATGACAAACTCCTTATCTTTCAGATTTTCTCTAGTAAAATGCAGGTTGTCGTAAAGAAAATCAAGATATTTGCGTTTGAAGTAAGTAGCTGCAAGAGCCCCTATGGTAAATGCATGTGAAAAAACGTGCTGCCGTCTGCTCCTTGGTGACTTTAACGTATCAGACTAATGTTTTGAGATTAGATATTGGCAAGACGCAAGAGCCTCCTTAAAAGAAATTACTCTTCTAGTAATTATCTTGTGGGGATTTTAGTGATAAATAACAGAGATAATCTACGTTTAGCTAAGACTCTAGTATGTGGTAAAGTTTTGATCACAAAAAATTGTTCAACTGGTTGGTCCTAACAGTGGAAAAAAAAAAAATTCGAAAATGAGCAAAAGTCAGAAGCTATTAAATAAATGCAAGAGTGTGATATTTAAATTAATAATGAACAAGAGTATAGGTATGTAGAATTCTCTAAATTTCAGCGATATTTTAAATAACACAACGTATGTATTCGGATATTTAAATGTAAGTCTTTTGGTGATGATAAAGCTTTTATATACGATGGTGCTGATAACGGAGCAGTATATTGTACATCATTTATAAACATGATGTATTATGATGACGTGGGGCATTCTAATTTAATTAAAATTTATTAATCGTAAGATCAATGTACTTTTAGGCAACGTAAAATAAAAAATACGAGGGCGTAGGCGAGCATGCTTGTAAATCGGTTTGCTCTGCATGCAACGGGTCACCAAATTGTAATAATGCCAACGATACGTTAAAAAACTCTTGTACTGATTGTAGGAGAGAGCTTTACGGGGATCTATGTTATAATAATCATAAGTTAAAAGACTCGTTTGCACGTAAAAAAATCATAAAAGAGTGACAAGAAGCATTTGCAATGTAGTTAAAATTTGTAATTTATGTAACAAGCTCATAAAGTTAGCTAAAGGTAATCATGATTGAGGAAAAAAATATTGCGAAGAGTGTAAAAGCATTCCTAAGTTTAACACGCTTTGCAGTTTGCAGTCTATAACGTTAGAGTATAACTTGAATACTAAAAAAAATTGTTCTATTTTTTAAGACTTTGAAATGCGTTAAGATAGAGATTTATAAGTATAAGCGATGTTAAAGAATATTTCCACACGATTTATCCCCTCTATGGTATTAAACAGCTTATTTTCAAGGGTGAGGAGTGCCTAAAAAGTTTTGTTGATTTTGCAGTGAGATTTTAAAGTAAGCCTTTTACTTCATTTATCTATGTAGTGCATAACTCTAAGGCTTTTAATAATCAATTTATATTAAAATATGTTGTACATAACAACACTTACGTATGAAATTGGCTGATTTACCTAAAACGTTAAGCCTTGCAGGAAATATAAGAAAAGAGTACTTTCGACATTTATTTTTTACGAGTGATAAAAATTTTAAAGGTCCATATCCAGATTGTCGTTTCTGCGTGCCAGATTCTATGAACACCCGCAATCGTGCAGAGTTTTTGAAATGGTACGATAAAGTAACTTCAGATGTAAGCGCACAGTTTGACTTTAAAAAAAACTTGTTAAGTATTGTGTGCCAGAAGTTCAAATATTATGTGAAACTTGCCCAGCTTTTCAAAAATTTTTATGCAAGTCGAAATACTAGATCCGTTTGTTGAAATCGTGACAATAGCAAGTGCATATTCCGTACTATACCGAAAAAACTTTTAAGAAAAAGATACAATCAGGGTTATTCCTGCCAGGTATACTCACGTAGAAGGATTTTCTAAAAAATGCACCCACTGGCTTTTGTAGGAAAAAAAAGGAATATAGAAATCATCCATGCAGATAAATCACGGTGATATCGTTTAATAAAAGGTCCTCTCATTAATGATAATTTAAAAAATTGTTTAAGGCTTACATCAACAATAAAACACTACTTGGTTTTTCTTGAGCAAAAATTTTTTATTTATATACTTGCCGATATTTCGTCTCATCAAGAAGACCTTTTCAAGACTTTTAACACATTTACATGAATATTAGCTTATTGTACATAAAATATAAAATAAAATGAGGGTAAAGATACAATATGTATAGTACCTCTCACTTTTTTACGCAAAAACCGCACGCACTATAGACCAACGGTTTTATTTTATACACAAAGCATCTTATAAATAAAAAAGATAAATTTTTCGATCATTAACTGTAGATAGACTGTTCACACAGGCAGACAAACAGGCGATGAGATTACAAGGTACGCGGTCTTCATGCACATGTATACATTAGCGGTAACGTTTGATTATCAAGCTATTAGTGGAACTGTGTATACATGGGTGAACATGGATATAGTTACAAAGTGGTTAGAAAAAATAAATTCAAAAGAAACTGCACTTTTGTTTCATGGATGTTATTTTTATGGTTGTATTTTTTATTTTCCTAACGATCAATATAAAAAATTGAATAATAATGAAACTTCCATGGAACGATACGAAAATACTATAAAAACAAGTTTTAAATTAAAAGAGTACGGCTACGAAATGATTAAGATGTAGGAGCACGATTTTGACGAATTCACAAAAAAAAGTAGCACGTATTAAGACTATATGAAACATCATCCCATTGCGGAAATCTGTACTTTAAACCCTGGAGATGCCTTTTACAGTTGTTATACGGAAAATATTGTCACACATTATATGGTTAAAGATAATTAAAGGATAAAGTGTTTGGACGTTGGCTCACTATACCCTTATATTTGTAAGACAGGTACATTTCTACTGAGACATCCTAAAATGTATACCGGTGATGAATGTTTTAAATTATCAAGAAAAAACTTTGAAAATTTAAAAAAAAAAGTCGAGGGCTTAGTAAAATGCACAATTTTACCGCCACGAAATTTCTTTCATCTTATATTTCCAACAAAAATGAACAATTGTTTACTTTTTGGGTTGCGCCGCATGTATATGGTAACATCCTCTCAGAAAGAATGTATTCACGAATTAGTGTCCGATAGGGCTTTATCAGGTACATGGGTATCCGTCGAAATAAAAAAAGGTCTAGAACTAGAGTATAAATTATTAAAAATTGATGTCATTTGGAAATACAAAGTTGCTAAAGACGGTCTTATTTCTCAAAGAGGTAGTTTTTTACAGAGTGCATAGACACTTTATTTAAAATCAAACAAGAAGCGAGTAGATGGCCCAGTATAGTCAAGATGGAAGAAGATGATTAAGAATACATAAATAATGACGAGCATAAAGAAGGTATTAAGTTAGATATCGGCAACATTGAAAAGAATCCGGGTCAGCATTCTGTAGCCAAATTATGTTTAAATTCATCTTGAGAAAATTTTGGTCAAAGAGAAAATTTACCTTAAACTAGTATAGTCAATGATTATAAATAATTACTGAAGGTATTATGCCATAGAGGAAAGTAAATAAAAATTTTTCTACTAGCGAATGATAGAGTTATGTATGTAATGTGGCGATATATAGAAGAAGTAGCGCTTTCTTCCCCGTGTGCAAACGTTGCTATACCTGCATTTAAGTAGGTTTGCTGATTCTTTGGGACTCGATCGAACCTTACTTTTTAATTTAGCAACCAAACTATCGCTTTTTAAATGTAAAAAAGACGTATACTTGGCTAAATTGGAAGAATCCTGATTGGAGACCTACATTTTATACTACAGATTGTATCCTTGGACCAGAATAAGCCCCAGTCTTCATAAGCTTTTAGCCCATGAAACCGCAATAGCGTGACAGCTTCCTATACCCTTAGCTTACTACGCCGAAGATGCTCAAGAGTCCAGTCACAAAAAACTTCGAAAAAATTTCATTCATCATTCGCGACAGAATAGCAGGGTAGCACGGCTAAATGACACGTTTAATAGAAACATATACAAAAGTGACCCTATGATTTCGCTGACGTATGTTAATGACCGTATAAAAAAGACAAAGAAATGTCACTCACTGAATACATGAAAAGGTTTATTATAACTTAGTAAGCATAAACAAACGTATAAAGATTTGCATAGCAAAATCAATAGTAAATATATATTACAACATTTTTAGAAATGGTACAAGTGTTAAAACGGACAATTTATTAGAAGGCAGAAATAACGATAAGAAATATAGCAATGAAGACAGTGCGGAATATAGTGAGCTAGACGACACAGAAGAAAGTGGCAATGATCATGATTTATGATACT
The DNA here is from genome assembly GCF_000648655.2 of Copidosoma floridanum. Next base: position 334,476 of record NW_019379945.1, read on the forward strand.
GTGTAGTAAAATAGAAGTAAAACAATTACTATGTCACAAAGTTTGCCTACTTTGTATACCAAATGCTAATTTGTGTTGTGATAATTCCATTCGAAACTACTTATAATATATTAAGCTTACATATTGTACAACCATCTTTATAAATTTAAATTATGACACAAGTGTTCAAACACCACCGTTATAAATTTATTGATTAAAATTCCAACACAACAATTTTTCATCGTTTATCTAGAATAGCTTGGAAAAGTATGGGATCAACTACTTAAAAAACCCCTCATTTTTATATATTTGAGTATTATTTTAAATCTAATATGCAAATACGTAATCAGAAACCCCAAGAACCCCAGTATGTAAAAGAAAACACACATAATTTTCTGGTTTTTCACAATCGCCATTTTGTATCCGCCATTGTTAATTTTCAAAATCTGGCAGATCTTGTAATCAGCAGTCTCCAGTGTAACCTACAAGAAAAAAATCAGATATTCTGAGTTGAAATAGTGTAATTTATTTGATCCCGAATCAATAAGAATTTCCACTTTAGGAGAAGCGAGCTCTAGTATGAGTACAAACGACGGTCCTTCTACCCCTACGCAGTAATTTATAAAGGTAAAAAAATTGAAGAGTCAAATATTATCAACTTAATTGATGATGCTGCCAGGCAAAGGAAAAATAATAAACTGGTGGGTAGAAAAATAGTTGCTAGAGTACTCTGAGAGATAAACAATCCTCAAGAACTTGTAAGAAAAAATACTATTAAAAATCATGGACCGCGACAATTCAAGTTTGCTATTGGATGGGACCAGTAATATTAAGTCGCTTGATGAAGACGAAGAGACGTTTGAAAATAAGAGTTTTTTTATCGCTTTTGGAAAGAACTGTATACCATAACAAATCTAATGATGATAAGCATGTAGTACAATTATCTACTCCAAAATAAAATGGTGTTAAAAATTGGCTAGACTATCAATAAATACTGAATACATTGTAGAAACAAAATTTCAACCCACACCACGAAGCAGCGTTTTCTAGTGCACGCAATTTAATAAAAGTAAATAAAAACAAAATCTTTTCAGAGAAAATTCAAGAGTGGTTCCTAAAATATGATGCTTATACTTTACATACAACTACTTGACATAAGTTCCCATGGTTGTTTTACGATGTTAATACTAGAGATGAATTGTGGGAGGCCCATCTCATTTAACTAACGTCATTAAAAAACTACAACGATGGAGTGTCTTTTGTTTTACTTGTAATCGATGTATTAAGCAAGTTTGTATGGATGCAACCTTTAAAAGATAAAAGTTGCCGTAGTGTAACAGCAGGATTTAAAAAATTCTTGAAAATAGTAAATCTCGTTCTCCTTCTATGTTACGAACTGATCGAGGGACTAAATTTTTAGGCTGTGAATTTCAATGCTTTTTGAAAGACAATGCCATAAAATTTCGAGTTGCCAAGAATCCTGATGTTAAAGCAGCCTTAGTAGAGCGTGCCATTTGAACGTTTAAAGAGCGTACGTACAAATATTTCACATACAAACGTACGCACTGCTACGTAGACGTTTTACAAAATTTAATTAATGGATACAATAAAACCCCCACTCTACATCTAAAAAAAAGAAAAAAAAAACTTGTTCTTACCAACCTAACAGTGTCAGTAATCAAATCCAAATTTCGCGCGAAGTCTTGCGCCATTATTTACAAATTTTTGGGGTTATTGGTTAAAATTCCCCATCGCTTCAGTCTCGTGACGTCTGTCCAAAATAGGACCCCACGCCAAGCCTTCGGCGCCCACCGTATGACATATATCTATGAAAGTGTCTGGCAAAATAGTACCCTTACTACTTGCGTAAAACAATCTCTGCGTTTGACAGCCGTGCAGAGGAGAGTACACTATAAATAGTAAACTGTGTTCTGAAGTTCCAATAAGTTATTATTTAGGGTATCAAGTCGTTTTAACATGGCATTTGTCGAATCATCAATTTTTTAGTTTATTAATTTGAATTAATTAATTATATTAGATAGTGTGGGCTTTTTGTCGTTGCTCCCTATAGTAGCAAAATTTTTAGGAAATGCCGAAGAAAAAAAAATTTGATACAAATACGTTTGGACGGATGAGACACGCCAGAAGAAGAAGATCCACTAGTATTAGTAAAAAGAGTAGTATAAGAAAAAAAAATTTTTTGGTTTAAGCTATATTGATAGATATTATACATAAATTTAGGAGCATAGTAACAGAAGAAGAGCGAATTTGGATCAAAAACACTGATATACCAGCTTAAATGTGTACATCTAAAATGATATGCCGAGCAACGCACACACTTATTCATATAAGTAGCGAAAAATTTTGTGCTACGGCAGATAATACACGATTTTCTGTACATAATACGTCAATATATTAAAATAAGATAATTAATCTAAAATTTCAATCTAAGATAACTAAAATAATCAAAACAAACAATTGCTAATATAAGTGAATTATAAGAAAGTTAACATAAATCAATAACTATTTATAACTATATAATAATAATCACACTAATATCGCAAAAGTACAATTATTAAAACACTAAAAAGTAGAGACTTAAAACGCACAATTTGTAGCATAAAATTTGCAAATTGACTTACCACCAAAGCCGCAGAGTGTAGATGAGACGTCAACAGTGCTTGATGTAAAGGTTAGTTAAGAGATGACGGACTCCTTGGTTCAAAAAAAGGAGAGCACCGTTTTTATGCTTTTAAAAGCCAGAGCCAATAGGAGTCTAAGTGCCTGTAACAGTATAAGGTACTCCAGAAAGTACCTCAAGAAGCAGGTGAGTTAGTTTTCAACAAAGAATATTACTAGAAATTCGTGTGTAAGCACGTCTGCTGTTACTCACCGCTTGATCACTACTCGATGTTTATATGTATCCCAATAGCATGGCATTTACGGAGATTCGTTACCTGGATCAAAACAGTAAATTAATTAGTAAAATTATGAGTATCCGTTTTGTAAATATTGGAGTAAATAACAAGATTTTCATGAAAATTGGAAAAAAAAACTTTTTTTAAGGTGAAAATACTTTACAAAGATTTGTCATACTGTCACCAAAGCAAAAGGTGCCACTATGCTTTAATCATCTATGTTGTTGTGTAAATCAATTTTTTTTTTTTACTTTAACCAAACATGGAGGTTATCAGTTGTAGTATCAGAGTAGTACCCAGTACTTATACAAAATGTGTGTGTAAGAATACATGTAAATAAAGTACTTTACAGAGATTATATACAATGATGCCCGAGTTTGGTTTGTAGTTTTCTTATCCTACCAACGCATTAGAGTTTTAAATCCAATAAGTTTCATTAATTGAAAAAGATGTGTTATTCCCAAAACTGCAAGACACTAAGAAAAAAATATTTTTTGAACGGTAAACTTTGAAGCTAACGTTTAAAGTTTACAGAAAGTAGTGAAAAAATGCATACCTCGGACAATAACACGCTTGATAAAAACGTGACACTTTTTTGAAACAAAAATATTGTCTTGCATTCCCTACAAATCAGAACAGAGTTGCAGTACGTAATTTAAGAACGTTCATTACACATATCGTCTTTAATACAATCTTCCTGAAATCTCAACAGAATGATCGTAATGATGTGAGAAAATCACATATAAAATTTGAGATCGTTTTACCACACCATTTCTTAAATATTGAATGTTGAGAAAAATTCAATTTAACATGTAACCTTATGGAGAAGTCACATGAAAATAGAATTCATAAAAAAATGATTTGTAGAATTGATCCAAATTTTTTTTTTGTATAAAGTAGCACAATAATACTGGTATTAATCTCAATTTTCAAAGAGTTCGACAAGTTACTTTTACAATCAAATAAAAAAAAAACAGTGTGAGACGACTATACATAGGTATACAAATGCATTCAAAACATTTGTGGGCGCTGCTGCATGCTCGCTCCCCGATGAGAAGCCTACCTTCCGGCGAGTTTCATGCTCGTCAATGGTGCCATAAGCTAGGTATACGGACCAATAACGGCACCATACATGACCTGCATGTATGATAAGTGTTATCAGGTGAGTATATGGACCGGCTATGGCAGCCGTAGGGTCCAGTAACCGTATATAGTTCGTATACTCCCCAGAGCAGGCAAACGGAAGCGAAGAAAATAAAGCGTAACCAAACTTTGATAAATAGGAAATGATAAATAATCTAAAAATAATTCATAATAAATGACCCGGCATATACAAAAATAGTCTTTATTATTCATTTTATGTATCGGTACAACTAGAAATTTGACTAGTACAGGAACATTATACGTTACACATTAATCCCATTAATTTCCGTTTTCTTTATTATCATCATTTTTTTCAGATCTAATTGGATTTTTTCCAGCTTTTTTTTAGCTTGTCTTCCTTTCCAATCAACACAGTTATTCATAATACTTCTTCGAGTATCGAATCATTACTGAATAAAACACAGCTGTTCGTTTTGTACGCATATACTATCCGGCCTGTATACAGGCAGTTATAATAATGCCGTACCATATAGTTGCCATAATCAGTCCATATACTCACCTGATAACATGTATCATACAGGCCGTACAGATTACCCTCCAGCAGTGGTATATGGTCCTGATGGTATCTTCGGGTAACCGTAATCAATAGCAGATACTACATAAATGGAAATATACCTTTGATAAAACGATGTTTGAAATAACCCACCGTGATGTATCGTATGTATATAGCACTACGTACTTCTAGGGTGGTCAGTATAAGACTTTGCTCTTTCGTTAAATCTTTCAATTATTTCGAAACAACTTCCTATACCACCAACGCTAACTATATCTCTAACATCACGCTCACATCTGTTACATACGCTCACATCCTTATTCCTAATCACGTATATACTACCCTTCATATACATCTAAAAGGCATAGAAAAAACATCCTCTAGTACGATTTATATTAAAGTATAGGATAGTATCACTTGCTAATAAATCAAGCACAACTTGAGAATCCACTTTTTTATGAATGAAGAAGATTGTCAGAATAAGACGCAATGAAAACATAATAATCTATCTTTAGAATATCTTACGAATCAGCCAAATACGAAAGAACAGAAGAACTTTGACAAATGAAACAAAACTAATTATCAATAAAAAAATAATAATGAAAAATAAAAATTTTAAAGTCTTAATAAAAATATAAATAATAACTGTTGCTAAAAGCAAGGTCTGTTGAGTTCAAAGAAATCATTTAGTTGAATAAATAATGTATTAAACGTTGTTATTCATAATACAACCAACGTCATTAATAAACAATAAATGAATAATTAAAGTGAAGATTACTTGCAAATCATAATAAAAAAAGTTAAAGATTTGCCTATATTGGGATGAGTAATTAAATAAACAATTTATTAAAGGTTATGATTTGTAACGAAACCAATGTAATTAACAAACTATAAATAAATTCTTCTATTGAAAATAAGTTACGAACCACAATAGAAGATGTCAGAGGTTTTTGGTAAAAGTTTGCCAGCTTAATTTGTATGGTTAGTGTTTCTTTTGACTTTCCTCATCTGTGCACTTTAGTGGTGCGACCTAACATAGTGTGATGAAAAGGGTGGTACGGCAGGGTGAACCAAGGGGAAAGTAAAAGAAAAAATTTCCTTCCGATACATATTTTCTCAAAACCACGAATCTGATATACTATGTTTACTCTGCAGTGCAGAACGTGACTATAGAAGTATAAGTTAGATAAAAAAAAAATTATTTTTAAGTGAGTACAATGTCAAGTAAGATTTGTTTAGTTTTAAAACATCTACATCAGTTATTTATGTATTACTTTTTGATAACTTTATTTAGTTCGCTACGTCTGACTTCAGCTTTCAAGGTTTTGCCACAATCTCAAAAATTAAAAAATAATCATATTTAAGTTTAAGTGCGTACATTCTTACAATAAGCAATATTTATTTTAAACATGCCTATTTACTTGAAGTACAGGTGAAAATTCCTAGTATTTGCATGTTCTACTAGCTAAACTGTAAGTTTTTGCATGTTTTTTGTAGCTCGTTCAATTCTTAAGTAATTTATATGTCTTATACAATTTAAAACTATACTTTTTAATTAAGTTTTGGAGATACAAGAAGATATGACGTAGATAATTTAGAAAAACTGTCAATATGAACTGTCTTCGACGGTTTTTAATGAATTTTAAAGGCTATACCATTTTTTGAAACATTTCAAATTTATGCTGTATTAGTCTAAGTGCATACTTTCTTACAATAAAGAAAAATGAAGTGGGTTCGAGCTTATTTATCCAAGTTTCATTTAGATAACCATAACATCTTAATGATTTTCTAGTTTTATTGTAAGACTGTAAGTGTTTTGAGCAACTGGATGAATTTTAAATGTAAGTGTAAGTTACTTACAAGAAAACTTAGTAGAATATGACTTGGATAACGTATAAAATATATATATCTTGTTCTATTGTTTTCTAAAATTCAATCAGAAAACAAAAATTCCAATGCATTTAACCGTTTTTAACGTTAAAAATGTTTCTACATATGTACTGAAAATAACCCTTTATGCGTTTTTAGCTGGTTTTATGTATATAACAGACATTTAAAAAAATGTGTCAAATGGGCGCATTAACTGGCCTACAGCATAGTTACACAAATACAGTCAGTGAATTATCGTTGAGCTCTTGATACGTAGAGACTGTTGCACGTATAGAATCAGTGCTGCATGAACACCTAGTAGAATGTGACGGCCTTGTATCTAGTTACACGAGTACGTGTACATTTTTTCTGAATGATTAAAAACCGATTTACTGATAGTTTTGCACGTAAGCTCTGACCTTAAATATAATCATGCGTAATGCTAATTAGCTTTGTGAACAAAATGCGATCTTCATTAAAAAAATGACTTGAAAATTACCTTTTCGTCACGTACTCGTGAATTTTTGAACCACTAGTTTTTCTCATGGTGTAAGAAATCGTCGATCTCGTGCCAAGCAAACCATTTCCACAAGCAGAAGTTAATATTCCTTATAATTTGTGAAAAGTAAATCCGCAATTTTACCTTTCGCAGTCAGTTGATTTATTAGTTGGTGCAGATGCGACACTCTCCTTATTTGCAATCGGTCAAATGAATTTATCACATAAATACTGCTACTTATTTTTACAAAAAACTTGATAAGGCTAGATAATTGTTGAAGGATAATAATAACAAAAAGACACGCACAAAGTGATACAATTTGATCGAACTAAGATGGTCAGATTCCATGATTGTTCTGGAGTGGCTAAAAAAATCACATTAGGCACTTCAAGTTTTTAGGGAAATCGCGTAGCAGAGATCCAAGTGCCGGGTGACGTAATTAAATGGTAATATGTAAGCGGAAAGAAAAATCCAGCCAATGCACTGCCACAAAGACCGTTACCAATAAAATTCCTTTAAAATCAAAGCTAGTTTATGGGATCCACATGGTTGCGACAATCGAATCAAACTTAGCCCACGAATAATGAAGTGATTCTTTCTGAATTACCCGGGTTGCGTAAAAACATTTGCCTCGTCTCACAACTGGAAGTGTACTCTCCCTTGAAGTGCCTATCATCATATTTAACGCTTTTAAATTCAATTACTAAGTGCGTTTGTGGGTATTCACCTCCTTTGCACTTTACTCGTTATAATGGAAAATAACTAATACGAAGGATTAGTACGCAGGAAAAACTCGAAGCTGGACGACGGGTCATTTTTATAATTCAGCGGGAGCACTTTGGTGACGAAATAAAATTCATAATGGAAACCAGCAGTACAAAAAATACGAAATTTTGCAGTTTTCAACTCGTTTTTAGACTCACAAGGATTACTGTACGTTGGCGATCGATTGCGTAACGCAAAAATACATGATTGACATAAAATATCCGTATACTTTTATCATCACATTATCACATTATGAATTTAATAATATGTGAAATTCATCGAGGTAATTATTATGCCAGAGTTTCGAGCACCTTCTTTACCTTAAGACAACGTTTTTGAGAAAACGTTTTTCACTGCGTCACTTGCATTTGGTATCGTACAACTGCGCTTCAAGCGAAAATAGGTGATCTACCGAAATCCTGAGTCAAAGGAGTAGCTTTTTTCGATTATATTAGAATGAATTTCTGTGGGCCCTTTTTTATCAAGGAAAATAAATTTCCAATTAAAAAGAAGCTTAAGGTGTATGGCTGCGTATTTATTTGCATGACTACAAAGGCAGTGCATATTAAAAGTCAGTGCCCCAATGATCAAGAGCTTCTTAGGAGCATTAGGACAATTAAATGGACGAGGAGGGATTCCCTTCTATGTATATTTAGACAACGGGACAAATTTACAATATTCACTAATAACCAGTTACGTAGGCCTAACAATTTATTGAATTGTAATCGATTCCGCGAAAATATACAATATCAGGCCATGCGAGAAAACATTCAATGGCATTTTAATCCACCCCTGGTACCACATTTTATAGGTATATGAGAAACTACAATAAAATTCTTTTAACACCATTTCAAACGTACTATAATCCAATATATACCTATACCTAACCAAGCAGGTTGATTCTCGTGTCCAATAATTTTATGGTTTTATTAACTTATTAACCTGATTGTAGTTTAACCTGATGAGGTCAATGGATGTTGGTTAAACGTTGTCAAACATATAAAAATCACCACTGACATCAAGTGATTCAAGTTTTATTTCTCCCTACTAGATCAACCGAGTCCAAATAATCCATCAATACATATTTTTTTTTTTTTAATATTACAGTGCTTTACATCTGGCTCCTTTTTGGTAAGGGCACTACTAAGGGTACTTAGCACTTGGGAAAGAGACAAGAAAAGGGATGGGAGGCCTCCCATTACAGGAGAAGGGTAGGGGGAAATTATACATATCTATGATCTCCTTTCAATTGCTCCTTTGTCATCATGAGTAATAATATGGTCTAAGACTTAGTATTTTGGAACATGACTATTTATTTAAGTAATCATCAATACATGTAATCAATATTTTGCCATCATGCTAACGGTCTCTGTAGGACCAAAAAACTGTAATTGTACACAAATAAATGCTTTGTAAGAATCCAACAAAAAGGAATAACCAATTTATGGAAGCAAAATTTTTTGAAAACATTAATTAACCATACAGATGTCAAGACAGCACGTAGAAAGGACACTGATGGCGCCTACAGACCTAATCTAACCTAAAAGAATGAGTATCACGTGACTGTCAACAGAATACGTCGTGATCTGATAGGTCGTGAGTGATGAAAGGTGGTACATTTAAATTTACTTATGAGATTAAGTAGACAAGCGCTAGCTAATCGAGTTCATTGTATTTGTTTAAACTTAAATTTATTATTAAAATTTAATCATTCGATTTAGATTAAGTTATTATTAGAAATATGTATAATCAATAAAGTTTAGGGGTTGGCGCGCGGAGCGCACACGGGGCGAAGCCCCCATTGTAACATGTAACAGCAATTAATTTGGCCATTATGAATGTCAAGTGAATAAATTAAAAAGTCACAAACTTATATGAATATTGTGCACACATGTAATCAGTAGAAATTAAAATAATGCTAGAACACAAGCTAAATATATCTTAGAGGAAGCAGCCAACACAGATGAAGACCTAACACCAGGAATGTAAAAAAGACATGTAAGAATCGTTTAAAACCAACCTGTTATTATGTCGGCGGGACGAATTATTTGAGTCTAAGTTAAGTGTGATTTTAAATAAAGTAAGCAATTGTACCCGTGGCTTACCAGCGTAAGATATCTAAAATTAAAATTTAAAACCGTGCTCGTGGAAGACCAAATGATAGTAGAGGCGGACTCTAGTTACCCAGACGACCGTTCTAGGGTAAAAACAAAAATTAGCTATGTCCTCACCTAGCAGTAGACTGGATGGTTTTAGAGGTGGACTCTAACTACTCAGTTTACTATTCAAGGGGTGACTATAAAGTAAAAATTTTCAGGGCCTGCAGGCCTTTTTATAGAGAGTAGAAGACCTCAGTCATGCGTTGGCTGGAAAACGACGCAGGAAAACTTTGCTGAGGGAAAATCTTTGAAAAATGACGACAGCCGAAAATTTAATTAGCTAGAGCTGCTCTAGTTCGGCCATTCAGAAATCGGCACTTCCCACATCCAACTTGCCTTCCTACACTGAGAAAAGTAGTATTAAGAAAATTATTATAATTGTACTAAATATTTCTACATTTTTAGAAAAGCTGAGCTATATTCACCTGATAACGCAAAATTATCACGTTTAAAATAATTTGTATTATATTTTAAGTAATTTTTATTATGCAGTAGCCCTACAAAAATTACTCCACGGCATAATAAAAATTACCATGTCTAACATGGTAAAAATTGTGACAGTACAGTTTTTACTACACAACATAGTAAAATTGATTGTAATCTTTTTAAAACGTACCACATTCTAAAGTAGACTTTGCTATGTGGCATAGTAAAATTTCTCACTCCACTGCATTGCTATTTAGTATAGTAAAAATTACTATGTTCAAAAGTAATTTCGTACGATGTCTATATGTATATACGCCTATTGAGTTTCAAATTTGAGGTTATACGAATATAAATAGTAAGAGAAACATATCATTTGATTTATCAGAGTTAAAAACTGATACGTAATGACAACTAATTTTGAATCAAATAATTATCTGTTGTTAACACCTTGGTTTACAGAAAACCCTTCGATTTTTTAACTTTATTGTGTGTATGATAAACAGTTCACGTTCCCACATGTACTTTATTCCCACTCACGCAGACATAATGTCCCGCGGTCTAGTGGTTGCGCAGCCTAACTTGAAAGCTCAAGGATGAAGATTCAAATCCCAGTCACTACAGATCTTTTTTAAAATAAAAATACTTTCAAAATACGTGAATATCTATGTACAAAAAGAAAAACATATCTATATACACTTAAATCTATACATATTAATCTTCTGATAAACATATACATTCACTGGGCCATATATATATATGATATATTTTTCTTCTCTTACTTAAATGTAAAAAGTCTTTCTGAGTAAAGTAAAAATAAGTGTGTCGAAATAGCAAATTTTAATATAATCTGGTTTTACTACGTAGCATAGTAATTTTTGTTATATGGCGTATAATATGGGTAGTGTAGTAATTTTTATTATAGTTGTAACACCTTTTCTAAACCCTTTTTCTCGGTGTACATGCGTCAAGAGAAGGAAAGGTGATTCACTTACTTCTTCCCTTCCTTTCTCTTTTACACCCAAATTTTACACAATTTTGTTGTAACCTAATATTACTATTATGATAAAATTTTACTAAAATTTATCAATGCTAGGCACAATTTGTTTTTATAACCAAATTTACTGCGAAAAAAGTGGTGAAAACCGTTTAATATTTCAATTGAATGCTCCGCTGAATAAACGGTCACTGTATTACGTGCATCAATTACAACGTACGTTTTCTCTCACCTGTCGCTATCATTTTTGAATGCCAGAGCCACGAAACTTCCTTCACCGCTCCAACGCAAGCAACACAACGGGAATTGTTCATGCTATTACCATAGCGGCAGTGGAGGTCACTGTGCGATAGGCGCACATAATCCTCAGCAATCCGATGCGCTGCACCGAAGTGAGGCGCTCCCAGATATATCTTTTCGCTAGCGCGTCCACCCACACCTCTATGCTATACAGCAGGATCGAGTTGGAGACCAACGCAAGAAGCCGTCTTTTGGCCTCCCACGGACCCCCAACGTGTGGCATTAACCGTGAAAGCGCCCCAGAAACCCTAGCGGCTTTGTCAGCTGCTCGTCTAATGTGCTCTCAGAAGGTGAGCTGTGAATCGATCCACACTCCTTGGTAGCACACTACCAGACTCACGTAAATTATCTCACCTGCAACGTTCAGGCAGAACTCTCCCCCGAACCATCTTTGCCTAGTGAGAACGACCATCTCCGTCTTTTCAATCGCCAGCTAAAAACCATGATCCCAGAGCCACTACGACACTATCACGACTGCCCACCGTATTTTGCACTCGGCTTTCTCTTGGGATCCTGCTATGACGTGCAGTACTATGTCATCAGCAAAACCCATCAGCTTGACTCCCGGAGGCATTTCAAGGCGCAAAAGTTCGTCATAGACCGAGTTCCAGAGGTAGGGTATAACGGCAGATTCCTGCGCGACCCCCGACATCAGACGCCTCTCTTTTGGTCCGTCTTTTGTATCGTACCGTAGTACTTGGTCCTTGAAATAACTATCCAGGATCTTTCTCAGGTAGAACGGTACATTCTAGCGCCTCAATGCCCTCATTAGGTCGGACCATTTTGCCGAATTAGTGGTATTCTTGACTTTAAGCGTCACCAGAGCACACCTTGTTTCCATGCCTCCTTAACCGACTCAAGAACGTCAGCCACAGCCATAACCGTCGATCATCTCTTTCGGAACCCATACTGATTTTTCAAGAAGCTGACTTCTCTTAAGCGAGTTCTTATCAGCCTCCCAAGCATTTTTCCACAGTTGTCCAACATATAGACCGGGCTCAAACAGTGATGAACCGGGATCAATTATTCAAACCCAATTTTTTTGTTTTTTCTCGTTTAAAATATATAGACCAGGAGCCGACCGCAAAATCACTTGTCTCATCTCAAACAGGGCCAAACTCTGGGATATAACAGTATTCAAACGTGTAATGACGATGTACCCAGGCAACCCTGCCAGTCAGGCCGGAATAACGTATGGTGGGGGTTTTTGCTATGCTAACTTTGGTCACTTTCTTGTCTCATCCCAAACAGCACGATTCTTACGCTAAATTTTAGCATTCAATCAGTATTTCAGAGAAAAAAATAGCTGGACTCGTTAGCTGGTCGGAAAAGTGAGGCAACCCACAATTTTGTGGCCGGTTTTTTGGTCACTTTCTTGTCTGATCTCAAACAGCTCGATTCTTACGCCAAATTGTAGAATTTGATGTGTATATAAGAGAAAAAAAAAGGTGGCCTCGTTAGCTGGCCGGAAAAGTAAGGCAACCCTCTTGTGAAGTGCGAAAAATTCACACGGATTTGCTGCTTTCGAGCGTTTGTTAATACAGTAATGTGAAAGCTCGTAGCGGTCAATGCCTTAAAAAATGATGATTTTATTTTTAATTATTTGCCCACAGTTGTTCTGACTGTGCCAAAAATTATTAAAATCTCGTGTCTGCAGAATCACAGATTTTAATGCACTGTGACGAACGTGCATGCAAGAAACATAGGTAAGCATAAAACGTTTTTTCCGAAATTCCTCTTCTTTCAAATTATGTATTCAGACGTAGATTTGAAAGTATAATTGTGCATGCATTATTATTTGAGGAGTAAAGGANACAAAGTTTGTAAAAAAGTCTTGCACACAGTTCTATAACTTCTATTAATAAATTTTATAGCACGGAGAGATGATTTAGAAAAAAGCACTATCAATAAATTCAAACACACGTACGTGCAAAGTTATACAAATAAAATTTTGAGTAAAAGTTGAATATATAATAATAAAATTGGTTTTATAAGTACAAAGTTTGTAAAAAAGTCTTGCACACAGTTCTATAGCTTCCATTAATAAATTTTATAGCACGGAGAGATGATTTAGAAAAAAGCACTATCAATAAATTCAAACACACGTATGTGCAAAGTCATACAAATTCTGTTGAACTTGCGGTCAATTTAATCACACATTCTTATATCAACATAAGTGTCTGCTTCCGAATTTTCATATTCATCGTAATTTTCAGGATCTCTTTCACACACTTTCATAATTTGATTGATACTTGAAGGTACAGGTTGACTATCAAACTATAATGGTGTGATACTATTATTATTTATTGTCCAACCGTACTCTTCATAATTTTTATTCATGCATGTTTGCTTAGTTTCATTTTGCTACATACTTGTAACATATTGGGTCTGTAAAATTTTTTGTTTTAGAGAGTGGAAGCAGGGTAGAATTAAGCTCGAATCAAAATTCATCACTTTTTTAAAGAAATCGTCATCAAGGGAATCAGTTACAAAACTTTTTTGAAATAAAAGTAAACGAGCTAAATCAACGCTTTTACAATTTTAAACTCCGTACACTTTGCGTACAAACTCTTCAACTCGATCTAACAATATTTTATCATTTAGAAGAGTCTTGTTATCAAAGTTTGCAAACAAGTCTTGTAATTGCTCGTCTTTTTGCAAAATTTGAAACGGCTTAGCTTTACCTTTTTTATAAAAGGCTGCTGTATAGTCGGACCCTGTAAAGGAATGGAAAGCTGGTAATGATTGACACAAACGTTCACCAATGGTATTGGCTAATTCAGTACAGTTTATGCTCGTAATTAAGTTCTTTTTCGGACCCATAGCACTGAGGTATACAGTGAGATTAGTAAGTTTATGAATACTTCCCAGTAAGATTATTAACACGTCTGTATCTGAACTCCTTACCATATCCGTTGATGGACCTACTATTTTGCTCATATGGAAAATCATCCGCGTGTCAGCTTCCTCATGATTACAATTTAAGTCTACCTCGTCCGTTTTTAATATTACATTATTGGTACAGTAAAACGAAAAACACGTATTTTCACACGTTAAGTACACCTTCTTTTTACCAATAATGCTTGCCATCGACGAATCAGCAAACTGTTGAGAGAATAATTCTACCAAAGCTTCTTTAAACTAGTAATTTTTTAAACTTCTTAAAAAATCGGTAGGTCGCGTTTGTGGTGAGCCTGAGATTTTAAAAGGTACATTGTACTCTGCTCTAATATTTCGCTCGCTATCCTTAATAGAGGGGGTAAAGTGTTGATCGAAGACAACATGAATATTGTTGGCGTTAAAGTTGCATATTTTTTGTAATGCAAATTGTGCCAGTTTTCCAAAAGTAGCGGGAATAGTAGGACCTAAGTGATACAACATATAAAAGCCGTCAATCACTTAGACATTGGTATGTGTTGGGACGGATGGCTCCACGTATAAAATCAGCAGCCGACTTAGTGCGGATGTATCTGTTTTCAAAAAATCGCCTGTTATGCTGCATAATGATGGTGGAATTGGTGCCAAGGGGAAAGATAAACAGTACGCCAGATCTATATTGCCTTTCAAAGCGATACCTAACAGTCGCCCGAAAATGTTTCTTTCCATCTTTAATATTACTTTGCGGTCATTTATTCTAAATTTTCTTTTCACGGCATCAGAAGCAAAATTGAGAATTTTATTTTTTTTATTGGTTTTTCGAAGTATTCGGCATAACTGTTACAATTTTCAATAAATTTACATTTTTATTTAGCTCCAGAGTCAATTATGTTTATTAAAAATTTTGTAGAATCAGTTGAAGCTGCTCTACCTGTTACCACGTTGAACAAAACATCCGCATCTAAGCTGTCACTAAATGGGTTTATGTTTTTCAATATACAATTTACGAGGTTTGTAAAGCATTCCTGATCTTTTTCTATTCAATAAGATTCCAGATCTTTAGTGCTGTTTTCTGCGGTATTTATTCCAAGAGTTAAAAAGAAAGAGGATAATATTTTTGTTCTGAGATAATGGCTTTAGGTCCATCTGTGTCTCGCAGCAATACTGTTGGTAAAATGTGAAATACCTGTAAGTTTGTTAGCTGCATTTTCATTAATAGACTATTCTAGGGCAAGATCAACCGGAGATCGAGAAAAATTTAAGTCTGTTCACTTAACTCCAAATGCCCCCTTTCAGAAATCTGCCAGCAACTCTGAATCATCTTTCTTCAATTCGATCAAATCACGAATATATTTTAGTGTCCATCTTGCATAGTTCAGTTGGTTGAAAGTAAAAAAGAGATTTATCAATTATTACGACGTAGACACGTACAACTCAAAGTTACTTGTCCTAATGCTACGCGACAGAGACAAATGCAGCTCTACGAATAAAATGTACTGCATACAATATTGTGTCGTCTTATCGTGATCTCCATTCAAAGTAGCAGTATAGTAATCCAAGTAGTCATTAAAATTAGTTAACAGCGAATCGTTAAAATTAATATTTTCGTAGTTCCCTATCGGGCTGTCACCTACTCGTTACAGGTCGTTAATTAAAGAGTCTTTATCAATATCAGCAACCGTTAGGTACTTCTGTATGTGTAAGCTCTACAAAGCGGCCACCAGTAGTGGATGCATTTTTTTGCTCTATTAAAATGCTTTCCATCTAAAAACCCATTTACAGACCCAGCTGCTAGAGCCTCGGATTGAACTTAAATCTCGTTCAAATTAGATGCATGTATATACTTTCCTATCGCTTTAAATACAGCTAATTCAATGTGAAAAGCGCCGATATTTATGAACAAATTTTCGAATTTTTCACCCTCATGTAATTTTATTTTTTCTGCAACTTTGGCAACCCCCAGGTCATACGTAACACAGATTTTTTTTGCCNATGAGGTTCCAGATCTTTAGTGCTGTTTTCTATTGTATTTATTCCAAGAGTTAAAAAGAAAGAGGATATTATTTTTGTTCTGAGATAATGGCTTAAGGCCCATGTGTGTCTCGCAGCAATACTATTGGTAAAATGTGAAATATCTGTTAGTTTTTTAGCTGCATTTTCATTTATAGACTTCTAGGGCAAGATCAACCGGAGATCAAGAAAAATTTAAGTCCGTTTGCTTAACTCCAAATGCCCCCTTTCGGAAATCTGCCAGCAACTCTGAATCATCTTTCTTTAATTCGATCAAATCACAAATATATTTTAGTGTCCATCTTGCAAAGTTCAGTTGGTTGAAAGCAAAAAAGAGATTGGTCGATTCATACAACGTAGACACGTACAACTCAAAGTTACTTGTCCTAATGCTACGCGACAGAGACAAATACAGCTCTACGAATAAAATGTACTGCATACAATATTGTGCCGTTTTACCGTGATCTCCATTCAAAGTAGCAGTGTAGTAATCCAAGTAGTCATTAAAAACAGTTAACAGCGAATCGTTAAAGTTAATATTTTCGTAGTTCTCTATCGGGCTGTCACCTACTCGTTGCAGGTCGTTAGTTAAAGAGTCTTTATCAATATCAGCTACCGTTAGGTACTTCTGTATGTGTAAGCTCTGCAAAGCGGCGGCTAGTAGTGGATGCAATCTTTTTGCTCTATTAAAATGCTTTCCATCTAAAAACCCATTTACAGACTCATCTGATAGAGCCTCAGATTGAACTAAAATCTCGCTCAAACCAGATCCATCTATATACTTTCCTATCGCTTTGAATACAGCTAATTCAATGTGAAAAGCGCCGATATTTATGAACAAATTTTCGAATTTTTCAACCTCATGTGATTTTATTTTCCTACAATTTTAGCAACCCCCAAGTCATACGTAACACAAATTTTTTTTTGCTAGAGTTCTTCCACGATTTTCAAAGCGTTCATCATTGTTTCGTGTACAACTGAGTAGGACGTAGGCGATTCATTTATTTGCGGCAAATACTCTAAACATTGAACATTAGTTAAATCATTTGTTATATTTGCATTAAAGCTTGTCCACATTGGCGTGCGAGGTATTTTAGAAATGGAAAACGACCACAATAAATTTTTAAAGTACGATTTCTAACACTTGCGGAGCTATTAATAAATTCGGTTATCACTGTGAGAGGCAGCAAAGTTGTTTTAGCTAAAGGCTTGGTGTAGTATGGTGTAACATCACAAGCAATCTTTTCAAATTTACGCCTTTTCTGTGGAGGGAATTCAGAAATACCATCTTTGCTACTTGTGAGTACTTTAGCGTTAGTGGAGTCTTTAAATTGATAAATTATCCCAACCGTGTCGTGTAACGTTTGTTTACCCAGCGATCGTAATTATCATACGCTACGTGAGTACTCATTACGCCCGAGATACGTATACCGGAAGGAATAGCTGATTGTCTTTTTGTAGCAGCATAAGTCATTTCAGTCTCAATATCTTCCGCTACAGAGTAACTGATTGAGTGACCCAATTTATTTAAAACATTCAGAATTTTTTTACTACTCGTTAACGACTTCATTGTTATACCCAATGACAGATGTTTTGTGGGACGGATCCTGCCTTTCGAGAAAACGTAAATTATGTCATCGCAGATTGACCGAATTTTAACAAAATCATCCGTAGAATTTTTTCTACGTGTGTCCAGTCCCTGTACGAGATCGCATATAAAATTGAGTAGTAATTCCGGAATCTCGCAATCACCGGTCAGTGGGTACTTAGGCGTAACTTTAGTTTCTTGTTCTTTAATATTTTTTATACTGTTTCATAATTCGTACGCAACGTTTTGAAATTGACGTTTTACACAACTTTGTTGAGTGGCGCTATTCGTTATTAGACTATCCTGCCGTAAAAAAGTTTGATATACAATTTTTTTTCTTATTGTACATTAGGGATGGCGTTATCTTTATGTCATTACCGTACTTCTTTTCGAGCTTAAATTGTAAATTTCTCGCCGTGTAAAATTCAAAATCTGTGTTTGGTAAAACACTTTATTTGATATTGTAGAAGCGGGTTGATTACAGCGTGAGAGGCGTCGTGAGTGTGAGCGGGACAAGCGTCTGGTCGTCTCAGAGAGCAGTGCTCAAGTGCCCGAACGCAGAGGCGGCTCCCGGCAAGCCAGAAGCCCGTGAGCATGGCGGAAGTGCACGCAGCGCCTCGCTCGGCTGTCGCGCTCGGGCGCGAAACCAAACAATCTGCATTAGTGCATTCGTTAGATAACTCTGATAGTAAATTTTTATAATGCGCATACAGATCATTCAAAAAATATATTTTACAGTTTACAATTATTTCCTGATTAAAAAAATCCAAGAATACCGTAAAAACTTCATCGTGCAGTTAGCGCAAAGTGTACCATCGTCCCTCAGTCTTATTATGCTGCATGAACTTTAAATATTTTTGAGAAAATTGATTTCGACAAGGCCTATGATACGCAAATGCTGTTTCAGCGCTTAACTTTGATAAAATCGAATCATCGCCTAAAACTTCGGCCTGTTCCCGAGTTTTTTCCATTTTTTCTGGGGACAAGAAGATTGATAACCCGATTTCTTTTGCCTGCATTTGTTTTCTGCGCATGTTACAAAATATGCAGAATTGCTTTATATTACAGTTTTCTTCTGTACGCTTCGATGATTGATCTGATGATTGTGATGAACATTCACCTGCAGTTGATGATTCTTGCGTTGTGTTTGCCTCCTCCTCGAACGCTGTTGCTCAACCCTCGTCAAGGATATCGCTGTATTGTTGCTGGACATCAAACGGCCCATCGTAAGTATTGTCTTCGCTATCTTGGCTAGTTGAACTGGTACCTCCGTACAATGAGTCATCACCAAATGCAGTAGCAATATTTGATCTTCCAGGAGTGTAGAGCGGTGTTGAAGTACTCACATTGGGTGTAGTATTGTCAGTGCTCACAATACTATTTCTCTACAAAAAGGAAATGATTCGTATTCAAGTATAAGGTCGTACGAGATCACATGTTTATCTTTACGTCACGAAAATATTGGACACCGCTCATACTTACGTACATACACGGAAAAGCGTGCGGGCGCGCTCCGTGATACGTATACGAGGAAGAATATGTACAAGAGAAAAAGAAAGAGAGAGCGTACTCTATATAAGTAAAATTGTTACGAACAACGATGTTTACGTATAGAATTATTGGGGCTTTATTGTACCGCTGATATAACACTCTACGCATAAATTTGTGACACGTATACCAGAAAGAATATGTAAAAAAGAGAGAGAGAGAGTGTGTGTATTCTATATAAGTAATATTGTTCAGAATGACTATGTCCACGTATAGAAGTATCGGGGCTTTAATTATTTTACCACCAGTGTAACACTCTAAGTATAAATTTAATAACATTCTATCACGATGATTAAATATTGAATACGAAAGCAGACCGTAGATGCAAATTACGATAAAGCGATCGTTTTTGCGCAAAAAACTTTAAGAACACGTCCTTGCTGGGTCGTGCGTTGACCATTTTGGACTTATAAATACCTCGTATTGCTAACTAGGAGAAACGTGAAATAGCAAAACAAATTGCATACCTGCGGATTTTTCTGTATCTTCTCAAATTCGGTTTTCTGTTTGTGTTTTAACGTAGTGAATTTTTTGTAGCAATTAGTGTGGTATCCGGCGTCTTCCTCACTCGCAGGAAGCAGTATATCTGAATATTTCACTTTCTTTACTTTACTGAATAAATGCATCTGTTTGCATTTTTCAAACGTGTAAGCGGTAAAATCGATAATATTATTAGATTCACCACACAAAAAGCACTTTTTCATAGTACGATTATCGGGCGCATGGCCAAAAATAACACTTCCAATGTAACCGCTTCTTCTGGAGCACAGTTGTAGCGGGAAGACAGGAAAGAACTGAAATATGTAGCGACGGTATAGTTGTAGATACCGCCCAGAAAAGGATCCCTTGCGACGCGCGAAATTTTAAATGCGCATAGTTAAACATTGTGGATCACAAGCCCTGAAAAGTGCAATTTATATAACGCAAATAATCTGTCTGTAGAAAACGGAATCGCCATTCAGGCTATCACAGTATGCAATGCTAAGGTAATTATTTATAAGTATCTTCATTATTAAAAAGATTTTTATGTCGACAGAACTTTATAAGACAATGATGAACATTGTAGGAGACCATGAGGATAAATATGTACTTAACTTAACATTTCTTCAAATCGCAAAAGTTATTAGCACTATAACTGTGAATTAAAGTTTTCGCGCTCCTCATGGATGGCTGCTTTTGGCAGCCAACACCTGGCTGCACGTCGTATCTCATTTTCTCGCTTCCACGTAGGCCAGATTATAAGGAAGCCTAGAGAGAAAGGTAAAGTATCAGTAGAGAGTGTAGAGACCAGGCGATAGCTCAGTATACTTCAGTGGGAGAGACAATATTTACGAAATGGATGGGTAGCGTGAAAACCGTGCGGCGGATAGAAATGCACGCAATAAAAATGGGCAAGTTATTTTTCATAATTATATGTGTGGTGGTAAAAAAGTCATTTAAAAAGATCGTATTTTATGTTAAGACGTTGTTTATGCGAGCTTGTTCGTTTATTTTTCAATCCTACATGTACGTCCTGATGATTTACATGTATAAAGATGAGTCGTACATACATTGTATACAGTGTTTTGTAAACTCTTTTCACATTGAATTTATGCACAGTTTACATTCTGTCTATTTGAAAACTATATTATATTATTTACGTATACGTCTTATTTTACAAATTGTTATTGAATCTTTTGTGCTATCTTCTTTTCCTGTAAGTCTTCGCAAATTTGTAAAAAAAAATACTTCTTTTGTTTCAGAGGCCCTCCGAAAGTTGATGCTATTTTAGAAAAGACAAAAAATGTCAATGCAGCACGTTACATGACCAGAATATCAAGTAACTTAAAGAAATAAATATTATAGTAGCATGAAATACTGTGTGATATGTACCATATTGCTTAATCGATCAATAAAAAAAAAATAATTCAAAGCGTATTGTTTGCTATTGAGTCTGTTTTCTGTGAATAAAAATCCCTTTGCCAAAATTTGTTAACGTAACATACTATTCACTTGCAAACCTACTATTCACTTGCAACCAACAGTGGTTATATGTATTCATATTTTTATGTGTACACACACATACACATATATATTAGTGGGGAGCTCACTAATCCAAAGGTTCAGGCATATATTAAAGAGCTGTGCTCGAAATTCGCTTCCAAGCAATCAAAACAAACAACAAAAATGCGTGTTTCGTAATCCGTAATAAATTTGTAATGCTGTGTAAGCTTTATGATTTCTGTTCAACAAACGATGACGTATTATTTTTTTGTTGTATAGGACGCATGAAGCTATCCTACAGCTAAATTAAGACTTTGGATTGCAGCGATTTCATGCCTACAACTTTTTTTTGAATAGGTGAAAAAAAATTCAATACAATGAATACGTAAACTAACTGACATATTACTGTTGTTTTACATATAATAATGCAAGCAAAATTATAGTTTAAAATCTACGTCAGAATATATAATTTTAAAGAAGAAGAATTTCGGAAAAAACGTTTTATGCTTATCTATGTTTCTTGCATGCGCGTTCGTCACAGTGCATTAAAATCTGTGATTCTGCAGACACGAAATTTTAATATTTTTTGGCACAGTCAGAACAAACGTGGGCAAATAATTGAAAATAAAATCATCATTTTTGATGGCATTGACCGCTACGAGCTTTCACATTACTGTATTAACAAACGCTCGAAAGCAGCAAATCCGTGTGAATTTTTGGCACTTCGCAAAAGGGTTGCCTCACTTTTCCGGCCAGCTAACGAGGCCACTAATTTTTTTCTCTTATATACACATCAAATACTACAATGTGGCGTAAGAATCGTGCTGTTTGAGATGAGACAAGAAAGTAACCAAAAAATCGGCTACAAAGTTTTGGGTTGCCTCACTTTTCCGGCCAGCTAACGAGGCCACCTATTTTTTCCTCTTAAAAACTGATTGAATGCTACAATTTGGCATAAGAATCGTGCTGTTTGAGATAAGACAAAAAAGTGACCAACAGTTGCATTGCAAAAACCCCCACCATTTGTTATTCCGACGTGACTGGCAGGGTTGTCTGGATACATCGTCATTACACATTTGAATACTGTTATATCCCAGAGTTTGGCCCTGTTTGAGATGAGACAAGTGATTTTGCGGTTGGCTCTCGGTCTATAAGATCAAATTTAGTCTCCAACCCCTTTCTCGACGCTCCAGTTCATACCTAAAAATTCTGGAATATCTTTTGAGCCCCGCTCAACATAAAGTGAAAATCTTAAAATATGCTCTTCAATTCAACCCAATAAAAAATATTCTTTTTTTTCAGACCCTCCTCGACAGCCAGCCCACCCTCATAATTTTAAAGCCCCCTCTGCCCCCCCCCATACATTTCTGGTCACTCTTCCGGCTAACCACTGCAATTTAACTGTATATTAATTATATCTAACAAATCTTGTTATATTTTTTTATACATTATATAGTTAGAAAATCAAAACAAGTACTCAACCCCCCTGTACCCCTTCATAATTCCAAGGTCACACCTCATGTCACTAGTCGAATTTCCAACCCACGACCTCTTGAGTATCTCCGCCTATAAGGCTACCACGCTAACCACAAAGCCGTTGAAGCTTTAAAAAAAATTATGTAAGGATTATGGATTACTATTACCAAATAAGACAACAAAATCCAAAGATATAAAGAAAAATGAATCAGTAATTAATTTAGAAACAAATTTCAGAAATCTATTTGTTAAACTGAATAGCAATCAAACAAAATTTTGAATAAAATTATTAATAATTTTATTGAAAGTCTATGAGGTTCTGGAAAAATGTTTTTGTAGAAAACATTAATTTTCAATTTCAGTTAAAAATAAAAGACAGTATAGCTATAGCTTGGATAGGAATTGCTTTAATTTTATTACCTCAACGGATGACAAGTCATAGAACATTTCGATTATCATTAAATTTCAAATAACATTGAAAGTTCTTGTTTAGAGTACAAAACTAATTAAAAAAAATTACGAAAAACAAATGTCATTATTTAGGACGAAGCTTTAATGATTCTTAAAAAAGCTTTGAAAATAGTAAATAAAACTTCAAAAGATTTATGTTATAATAATTTTCTGTTTAATAAAAAATTATTTATTTTAGAAGGCGATTTTAGACAAATACTTTCAGTAATAAGGCATGAATGTAAAAGTTCTACAATTAGTAAAACTATAAAGTATTTATTTTTATAAAAACACTTTAGAATTGAAAAATAATATGCGGTGTACAGATTGAAGATTTTCATTTTCATCAACAGACATAAGAAACGGAACCATAAAGTCTTTTAAAAATCCTAGATGAGATTTTTAACCAAATTTACGGGGATGGATGGATAGCTGCCTCAACAAAATAATTTGAACTACTCATAACAAACTTTCGTGTACTTTGAATAGAATTTTAAATTTTTTAAAGAGAAAGAAAATATTTATTAAGGTGTAGATTATGAAAAATATAAAGCTTGTGATTGCACTGATGAAAATAGAGACCTAAATTTTTTAATAGAAACTCTAAATGATGTACATAAAAAATAACGACCTCATGTTTTAAATTTAAAAGTAGATACTATTGTTATGTTGAAAAGAGTATATTCGATGGCTTGCGCAATGGCACTAGACTACGTATAACAAAATTATTTAAATACGTCTACAATTTAGAAGCAGAGATAACAACTGGTGAGAAATCTGGTAATAAAGTTTTCATACCAAGAATCACTTTAAGTACCGGTGATAATTCATCCTTACCGTTTATTTTATACAGAAAACAGTTTCCATTAGTTCTAGCTTTTTCGATGACAATCAATAAATTACAAGGTCAAAGTTTGGATGAATTAGGATTTAAATACAAAGGACCTTTGTTTTTTGATGGTGAACTGTGCATATTAGTAACAAGATCTGAAAATCCTAAGAATATGTTAATACAAAATGATTTGGAGGCTCAAGCACACATGGAAAACATTGGATGGCAAAAAATTTTTAATTGTTAAAAGATTCATTATTGTTTCTTTCGAAATACATTCCTTTTAATTCTTCCTATAAGAAATTTTGTTTTAAAATATAAAAAATACATCTTAAAAGTTAGACTTTTACCAAGTAAAAACACAAAAAAAAATTATTTCTTTATTACGCCACTATTTTATCAAATTCTTACATTAAAAAAAAATCAGAAATACTCTCATTACAAAATTTTTCATGTATATTATAACTTCGACCTTGATATTAAGAATCTTGAAATTTAATAAAAAATTGATTTTACATAATTAAAGAATAGGATAGCCTTTGATTTTGTACTTAAAATTTTATCATTACGAAGATCGTCGTAAATTTTCAAACGCAAACTTTAGAATAATAAAGATTATATTACATTCCTTGTGCAAAGCACCATATTGCTGCTATGTAATCACAATTTGTAATATTGATTAAATAATATTTTAATTTATATTCTTATACTTATTAGTACATTTTTCTATTACAAAAAAGCCCTTATAATAAAATTTCTATCTCTGAATACTTCAATTCCAAGTATATGTTGTATTAACCATATAATAAAATAATGTTGTATGAAACTATATGTTGTATGTACATTTTAAGTTTATTGAGATATTAGCAACATCATTCAGAGAAGTAGAACAACTTGAGTAACACTTGATAGTTATACTCGATTATATATAACAAGTCAACCATTTCGTAGATATTAAGTTATTAAACTTTTAAGATAAGTAGACAAAAAATAATTGCTAGGGAGTGAGCGCATGGAGCACGCAGGGGTTCAGGCCGTTATATGAGTTATATAGCCTATATATACAATATTGGAGGGTCATTTTACACAATGCACTTGATGAAAATTCAAACTAAGAATTATTGATTTTTCTCCAAATGGTGTGTTATGATCTAAAGAATCACCTAAACTTTCAGTAACAGTTACTAGGGATTTTATAAATAGAATTGATGCACCAAACGATAAGTTCAGCCTCAGATAGTTCATCACTACACTTATATTGAAAGTCATTTAATATTTCTAACGACTTATCATTTTTTTAGGAAGTAAAACAGAGGAATTATCTATCCATGTCATCCATGAAACTTTTTTGCTTCAAAATATAGAATAATAAATTTATGGCCAGTCCAAAAATTTATTTTTTAACTTGATTTCAAATAAAAAATAGAAACTGTTAAAAAGCTTTATATTTATCATTAGGTGTGTAGATGTTAACATTTTGTAGATGCTGTAGGGTATCTAATTAATAAAATTTATATGATGTTAATCTAATTTAGTACTAACGTTTTGCCAACAGCTATTTGTCCTTATCAGGTTAACGCTGTAAAAACATATTTTATCATGATTTATTTGCACAGACCACATAACAAATAGAAATAGTCTTGATAACATTTCTTACCTTCTTAAAGGATACAACAATAATTTGGGATAATACAGGAGAGGTTATTACTAATTAGTATCAGAAAGACACCTATTCAAATATTTATTTGAATTTTTTGTCTCATAAACCTGCATAAAAAAAATGGTATTATTTTTTCCTTGGTGGACCGAGCAATTGAACTTGCTAATTCTTCCTTCCACAGAAAAAATTTAAAGAAAGTATCAAAAATTTTTTAGGCGAATAGTTACCCATATAGAAATACATATAAAATCACGGTTAAAAGAATTTAAGTACCAATCTGCGAACTCTCACAGAATAGAGTGTCACGAGTCAACTGAAGAATTTATAGTATTGCCCTACGTAAAAGGTTTTAATCTAGTTATTAAAAAATATCTAAATAAAATTAATTTTACACTTATTTTTAAGTCTATTAATAAATTAAAAGTATTAAACGATTTGGGCAAAGATAAAATTGATAACCATGAAGGACTTTTCAAAGTTTACTCTTTTAAGTGTAAAGACTGTGGTAAAAGTTACGTTGGACAAACTTAAAGAATACTCGACATTCGAATTGACGAACATATAAGAGATTGAAAAGATAAAAGAGTCCTCGGCTGTATATACGCACATAAAAAACAGTGAACACACCTTCGATTTCGACTCGGTACAAGTGTTGGGTCGAGAATCTTCTCTTTACAAAAGGTTAGTTTCAGAAATGGTTAACATTACAAAATTCGATTCCGTTAATACAATGACAGATACAAATAAATTAAGTACTGTTTTTAAGTATTTTATAAAACATTGTTTAAAGATAAAAGAATAAATATCGATCGAACACTTGTCCATTTTACTTTTAACTGTTGCGCACTTCATACTGGACTACTATTAGATACTTGCGCAATCACCCCTTGTTACATACTGGCGTCGAAACTTAGCACTACCTGTAAGCCTTATTATTGTCTAGTCATTACTTACGAACAAGAAAAGATGTAACTTATATTAATTGACTTCAGTAATATTTTTTTCAACGTCAAATTTGTAAGTCTAACAATTTATCTATTTTTATCGCAAAAACTTTTAAAAAATTTAGAAATTACTAAAGCTGTTGTGATTATTATTATTAAAAAGTTTATTTTATACTGTTAAATTTAGTGACTTGACAAAGACTGCAAAAGTATAGTCGAAACGATGTCACGGCATAATAAAATTTTAACAGCATCGCCCGTAAAATTATTTATTGTTTTTATACGTTTCTCGCTGATCTTGGAACCCTCTTAGTGTATATATTTCTTACCTTGCTTAAGCGGCTCTAAAAGTTCACCATAACAAATTTATTACGGTAAGTGAAACATTCAGAAAGTGACTATCTATCGGTAAAATATCTATTGCAATAGCAATATGTCAACGTATAAGTAGAAACATTATGATTTATAACTAAAGTGTCTTTTACATAGCATTAAACATCACGATATACGTACATTAAAATATAATATACAACAGTGACACAAATTGTTTTCATTTTAATTAAAGGACTGGAAGTCGATCAACTAGATTAATTAATTTTTATCGTAACAATAACTTACAGTTACATCTGCGAAGGGAAAGATGCAAATGCAAGTAATTATACACGTAATCTACAAATCGAATTCTATGAGTACGTATTGTGGCACATGGAAGTGTCATCATGAATTTTGGTTACATTTTTAGTTTTCAAAGTCGAGGTAAAAAAGGACGAAATACAAGTAATGTAAATATCAAAAATTAGTGACTATATATTAAGGTATCCGAGAGCTATGATGAAAATATTAAATAAATGATAGCTATGAGAAAATTTAGTAAATACATGTAAAATATTATTGAATGTTGCACTAAAGTTTTCTTTTTTGTTTAAGCTATTGTTAGTGAGTTCAATATGTACCATATCAAACGAGAGTCATTTTTGTGTATTACTTTCTAGATCTAAAATTTTTATGATTTATTTGCTGAATGCATGATTGAATTTTTGCATGTGTGCAGCTAACACTGAATCACTCTTAAATCTGATTCGTTCGTTAAATCTTATTTTAACTTGTCGTTTTATCTTCTCAGTATATTCAGCGTCACATTTTACAAATGTATGACACTTAATAAATGACCAACAATGATTCAGTATCGGCTGCGCACATGCAAGAATTTAATTATACATTAATTATAATATGGTATGGTATTTTTTTTCTAGGACTCTTTTGGTGTGCGAGTCTTTCATGTGGGCCCCGTGCAAAGTTTTCCTCAGACGACCGGTCATCCATCCTATAGGGTACTATTTACAGGGCGCAGCAATTGTCTCAAGCACATCCTAGCTGTTATCAAGCTTAATAAAAAATCTTTTTCAATAAACCATGAAACTCGCTGTACCCACCTTATTATAACCAACAGTAATTTTACCCAAAAATCTTGCCAGGTGTTGGCTTTCCTTCGAAAAATAAGCTTCTAAAATTCTAGACATCACCAGATAAATCGACTATTCGTTTAAAAAATCGGATAAGTGGTTTTACGGCACTCTGGGTACTCATCCCGTTCAAAAAAGCAAAAAAAAAGTTCGATAATTTTTGACGAGATTCAAACCCATGACTCTTCGAGTATCTCCAGTTAGGAGGCTAGCACGCTTAATACTAAGCCATCGAAGCTCAAGTTGTTATGCATTACGTAAATAATCCACAAAAACTTTTAATACGGAAAAATATACAAAAACAACTTTTTTTTTAAATGGCAAGTATTCAATTTCTTTAACAATAGCTTAACCCAAGAGAAAATCTATTTAACTTTGGTAAAACGTACAATAATATATTACATAGTTTTACTGAATTTTCTAATAATTATAATTTACTTAATATTTCTATCATTATTTTCAGGTACTGGTCACCTGCAAGTGACCTGCTCTTAATGCGAAGTCGATACTCGAACTTTAGAGAGAAGTCCACTACATGCCGTAGCAGAAAGGAGGAGAAAAATACACTAACAATTACAACGCTAGCTTCTAATACCATACTGAAGCACTAAGAGTGTGTGCATTACCTCACTTCTCCGTCTCCGTTGCGGCACTCGGGACCGTTTGCGCCAGGCACTTTAACTCGGGAAGTCGAAGCAGATACCTCACCGTACACTAGCTCCAGACAGAGCACAAGCCCTTGTCAGAGCTTTAATCACGTTAATGACAGGCTGCACCTCACCAGCGAGTCAACATCCAGGCACATCTTCAATCTACTGATTCTTCGAGATCAAGGGGAAACCGTCATTCTATTAGGTCCTCTTGATTCGTAAACTCTCTCACTCTCAACTTGACTAAGGATTGGGTAAGCCATCTATTCATTAATCCAATTAACACTTACTTTCTTAGACCACGCGCATTTCCTCACATGCGTAAGCTTACTTTTATATTGTATATAGTTTTTTACCTTCAGTAAAATAAACTTGCAGCTTGTTTTTATCTCACAAAATTTAAATCAAGGTTGAGAAATTTTAGAGAGTATCGATTTTTAGAGGAAAAAATACTCAGTATTGAGGGAGATTTTAATATTACAAGAGGAGAGATGAGCTGTGGTATGGGAGGAAAATTAGGAAAACAAGAATTAGTAGTGATAAATTTGTAAGTAATAAAGGCCATGAAGGAGATACCAAAGAAAGAATGTATTTTAAAAAGTTAGTAAGAGAATAGAGGATACAGAGCTACGAAAGAAATAAGCAAAAATATAAAATATGAGGTAAAAAACGAGGTAAATATAAGTTTAAAATATATATTCCGTATAATTATGTATACAGGGTGATCAAGTCATTTCGAACTTTATGTACAGGATGGAAAAATCAGTCCAATTGAGAGAGCAATATGTGGAGATGTGGTACTAAATGATGAGTATTGGAAGGCGTAAAAAAATAAATTGTGTTTCTTTTGTAACAAAGAAATTGCCAGTTTAGAACATTTGTTTAAACATTGTGAACTTTTTAGAATCGTAGGTTCAAATAAGCATTGGAGAATAGGTACATTAGTTGAATGGAGGAAGTGACAGGGAATTGTTGAATATACCAAGAAAAACCGACAATAAAGTAAGAGAGCTTAAAAAAGGGAAATGTGTACGTTTAAGCGGCGAAAAATAAAGTAAGTAAATAAATAAATATTAGAATATAACGTATGAAATTTATAATAAATATAATTATGGCTAATTATCAATCGTGTATCTATCTAAACATCACATGTAGCAAGTCCGTTTTTAGGAAACAAACTACAACTATCCATAAATATATCTGTAATAATTCTCTGCACGTAAAAATCTTATTTTAGTTAATACATTATAAAAAATAAAAAAAATATGTAGAGGTAAACTTTCAGTTTTTTTGTTAGTTTGATACTCATTTTTTGTCTTTAAATTATGTACATTTTACATAGGCTTAGTATATGTCTCATTATATACGGTGTTTAGTCTTAATGCTGACGTAAATATTCTTTTCNTTATTATTGATATAAATAGATTAATATTCGTCAGTGATTCGATATTCATTTTTATAATATTTTATGTCTCTTTTCTTGTAGATTTGGGATTAGTTTATTGTTTTTGGTGCCTGAAATTTGTTATTTATTTTATAACTAATACCTAATATAATTGATTTTGTTTTTGTTTCTTTCACATTCAGTTCTAGCTGAGTTTACTGATTGTTTTCGATTGTCTAGCTTTTGCACTATGAGAATATTTTGCTGTATCTTTTATTTGTAATATGTAAATCTGTGTAACGAAGGATAGTATATAGCTATGCGGGTCTGCACCTCTAGTGGCTTGGGCCCGAAAAGTAGAGGAATAGAGAAAAGAAGGCATAGGAAGGGAAAGGAAGGAAGAGAGTAGAAGGAAGATTAGTTAGAGACGCGAGAGCGAAAGGACCAAGTCGGCGGGAATAGAATACACGCGCAACTTCCCTCAAACATAGAGAATTCTGATAAAGTATAAGTTAACCACAAGTCGACCTATAATTTATTCCCACACCGTAAAACTCACGTAACAGCTGGTGTTAAAAGTGGAATACAGACAAAGTTTTTACGGTCCGCCACGAGCAGGGAAATCACTTGGTCTCGCGATACAAAATAATGTAAAAATTATTTTTTTCTATTAATCAATGTAACAAAATAAAGAAAAAAAGGAAATATTTCGCCCATCGTAAAGTGAAAACAAAAGTGTAAAAAGTGCCAGACCCCAAATTCAGTGGTCCAACCGTCACAATAAAGGAAATCTAGAGGAACTGTTCAAAGAGAGAGAGAAATAATAGAAAAATTTATCAAGAAGGCTACCAGACCAGTACAGCGACAAGAAAAGAAACTGCATATCAAGTCAGCAGACCACTATACCAAAATACTAGGACAACTACCAATTACTACAGCCAGGAAAATACATACAAAAAGAGAACACGGTACTCCGAGCCCAGAAAGTAGCCCAAGACGGGACATGAGATACATCACTCAAACGTAGGAAACAACGGGGAAAAGCGAAGGCAGGTCAACTCACAGAAGGATCAAAGGCCAACTCATGATGATACACAGGATCATTATTATACTAACCATCGTGACAGGAATCTGGTAAGTTAAATTTCACTGTTTATGTATACCATACTCATAACTCCCAGGAGAAATACGCACTCAAAGAAAAAAATTTCACATCAATATTATTGCTAAATCACAAAATCTAAGGACCTTGGTTGTAACACATAATTGCATGCATAAGTATATACCCAATATACAAGCGACAAGCACCTCATCCAAAATTTTTTTAATTAATCAACAAATACAAGAAGTGGTTAACCAAAAGCGAAAAAAAAGACTATTGACAAACACTAATTAGAGCGTGCATATCTATCAAGCTAACACACAATAGACAACAACGACGGTGCCTTGTGATTAAACAAAAACAAATATATATATATATATCTCCGTCTCCGTTGCGGCACTCGGGACCGTTTGCGCCAGTGACTTCAGTAATATTTNTAACCCTTGTAAATATGCGTTAAGATACTTGAAAGGCAGTGAATTACGATAATATATATACGAACACAGAAAACACACTACAGAAAAAAACTAGAGGTCAACATTATGAGTGACGTAAAAACAAATGATACACTGGAAGAAGGAGTACAGGAAGTCGAAAGGTGCACAGACGTACACGCAATGGGACCGATTAACACAGACTACGAAGTGATATAAATTAACTTCGATGATGACCCAGAAGCATGGGCAAAGTAGCAGAAAGCCAGCAAAAGACAAAAACTTTTTATGATGAAAATGTTAAAGAAATGAACGCTAAACATAAGACGCGGGCAGTTATCTCATCGGCAAGACATAAGCGATAACAAAGCTGACATACCATCCCATACAGAAACACATAAACCTCCTTTTTAAAAAATTAACTCCCCACGCCAAGCGTGAAAATGCGACAACTAACAGGAACCGACCCTACACTAACCAACTTAGCGACCAAGCACAAACCAAACACAACACAAATCTACAGAATATAAAAAGAGAAGCAGCTTTACAGCGGTACTATGATTTACAAATCAAATACCTAAAATGACACAATCAAAACATCCATTATTACAACAAACCGATGAAAGAGCCACACTACGTCAAGCACAAATGCGAATCCCAGTAGTTCAAGAAAAGCAAGTAATTGGGATCGAGGGGGTTGCTTGTGATACGAACTACAACAACAATAATTATAGACAACATACAACAGTACAACCCCATCCTGCGAAGGAATTAAAACGAAGTTGGGTAAATAAAAATTACTTAAACGCCCAAGGCCAATTTGAGGTGCCTCCGCATTACACAGGAAATTTTGAATACGAACAACAAATTCAGAACACGATGTCATCATTAAATCACTTAACAAACGTACCAACATTTGACGGCGATCCCGTTAAGTTACCTATATTCGAGCAAATGGTAAAAATGGTATTACCGTCTGTAGGCCCCTTGTATGAAAAACATTTTATAGGTTCACTAGCGAATAAATTTAAAGACAAAGCAGTCAAGTTCACACCACGGCTAGCACAGTTCTCTTCTGTAGACCAATTTTAAATGGAACTGAAAAACAGATACAGCAGCATCAGGAGCGTCGATACATTATTAGCAAAATTAAAAGTCATCAAGCAATACAGAGGCAAACTCGTAGAAGATTACAGCAGCCACGTACAAAAAATATACGATAAAATAATAACACTTTACGACTCGGACACGATACTACTCCCTAGTCAACGACAGGCGTTGAAAGAGAGCGCTGAAAAAGAAGCAATAAAACAATATACGTACAGGATACAATCACCTTATAACTATAGGGTAACATGCCGCCTTAGTCCAAAAACGTTGGGAGAAGCTACAGTAGCCACGCTGAACATAAAAAGCGACCTCAGCTTACGCGAGATAATACAAGCACGACTTGAGGCTCAAGTATGAATAGCAAGAACAGAAACAAGGGAAATGGACGATCGTACGCAAAACCAGGAGCAAGCAAAATCACGCGAAACGACGAAAAAAGTTTAAACAACCAGGGATTATCAATATTGCTCGTACTGCAAGGAATACTAGGAGCATGCTACAAAATTATGAATGAAACTGGTAGCGGACACGACGGATAAGAAAATTCAAGACCCAGATAGAAAAGCAAGTAACCCACCAGAGTAGGTAGCATAAGATAAACAAAACGTAAGGGATAAAAATTGCACTTACTGCAAATGCAGGAGACACGATACAAGCAAATGCCGCACACTAGTAAGAGACGAAGAGAGTAGGAGAATACATCGGAGTGACGGACACAAACAATACAACAAACAGGGAAAATACGGAAGGAAATTTTAATTACCGAAATAATTATAATTACCCCCCTAATACGTATAACCAAAGCTATAACAACGACTATAGAAGTAACCCCTATAATAATGGGGGTTACAACAGATATAACAACTATAACAAGAACGTTGATTACCCAAGAAATAACGACAACAATTACAACAGCCAGTACGGTAACTACAATAGTTATAGAGGTAAATATAACTATGACGAATAGAACAACTGATGCACCTGATGGAAAAACATTTACGCATAGTACGGAACATTAATTTAAACTCACAGGACACTCGTCGTACTTCCTAAGCGCCAAGCGGGCCCCGAAAATAGAAAGAGAGATACAGAAAAAATATACATTGGAGAATCAAATCCCGAGCAGGCTTCTCAAACAGCTAAAAATGCTCACAAAGAAAAAATAGTTGGAATGGAACCTGTAACTAGTAGCCCTTTAGCTGATGGGGAAAGCATCAAGGAAAACATGAACCTGCCTATCTGCAGGGTAAATATTACGAGTACTAGAAACACATCACCATCAGTAATATTAAGCAGCAATCGACTGCAATCATGTAGCGCAAAATTTTACGCGTATACTGGTGCTGAAGTATCAATTATAAAAGAATGCTATCTCACTACAGACATGCATATAGATAGCAGAGAAAAAGTCCTAATAACAAGCGTCACACATGGTGTACGCTGTACACAATGAATCTGCATGTAGTTCTAGATACCTTTCCGATAGGAATGGAAGGCATTATTGGCTAGGAGACGTTTAAGTTATATAATGGCTTCATAAGTGCCGAAGAAAATTATTTAGAATTAAAAGGCATTAGAATCCCATTACTAAGACTAGAATATTTTAAAATTTCCGCAAAGTCAAGGAAAACAAGATTTGCGCGCATGAAAGATGATAGCAGCCACGTACAAATCGGCTGGGTCCCTCTACAAAACATAAAAGAGGAAATCTTATTCGGAAATTTTATAGGAGAAAACAAAAACTCGAAAACATATGCGGAAATTATAAACAAAACAGACAAACACATTGACGTGCCAGTACTAGAGGTAGATGTTTTCGAATGTGAAACCAGACAAGGGGCGGAACCATTCAGCACCGCTGAGGACGACGCTGAGGGGTTAAACGAAGCGATGATTGGGCTTTTAAATATTTAAAATTTAGATGAAAATAAAGAAAATAATGAAGTTATGAAAAAAAAGTGCTATGAGCGGTAAAAATAATTACGATGTAAAGAGCGACATTAAAAATTCCGAAGATATTAAGAAATCGGATATAGCGGCTCGAGTAAACAGAATAATGGAAATTGTCGATGTATCCAGCTGCAACATGAGACCACATTCGGAACCTCATAGAGTACAATTCTTTTATATTTGGCCTAGACGGCGAGCCACTAAGGGCTACAAACATACTTAAACATAGAATAACATTGTTAACAGAGAAACCAATCGTTACCAAAAGGGTACGTTATCCAATAAAAGTTAAGGAGTAAATGCAAATAGAAATAGACAAGCTACTTTAACAACGAATAATTAAACCCTCGACGTCCCTATATAACTCAAATATCTGGATTGTCCCGACAAATGTGCGACAAAACTAAGAAAAATGCTGGAGAGTCGTAACAAATTTCCAGCTATTAAACGAAATAACGGTCGGTACATGTTATCCACTGCCTTTATTCCAGAATAAAATCTTGGAAAATTTAGCAGCTGCAAGACATACATAACCGTGGTAGATGTAAAGAGCGGGTTTTTCCAACGGAAAATTTACGAGGAGGATACTCATAAAATAGCGTTCTCAGGATCAAACGGACATTACTAATATAAACGAATGCCGATGAGATACATAGACTCCCTAAGTACAATCATACGAGTAATAACACTGGCACTAGCGGGCCTACAAGGACGTGAGATAGAGGTATAGTTGGACGACATCATGGTATTGGCAGAAAACTTGGCATAACACAGTATAAGATTTGAAAGACTCTTAAATCGGTTAGCCGATGCAATCCTCACAATAGAACCGAAAAAATGCCATGTTTACAGGAAAAAAACCGAAGTGTTCGGTTATATGTAGGCAATGGCCGGATCAAAACAAATCCGGAAAAAATTGAAGCAGTAAAAAGCTTTCCTAAACCGACAAATGCGAGGAAAATAAAACAATTCCTCAGGCTGGCGGGTACTATTGACGCTGCATCAAGGGTTACGCAAAAATAGCCCAATGTCTCTCAAAGTTTAAAGAAAAACAGCAAAATTTTAATAGAAAGAAGAATAAGAACGTGTATCTATAGAACTTAAAAACGCCCTGTGCAGTGAGCCAGTACTGAAAGCACCAGGTATAAACGAACCCTTCATCGTTACAACTGACGCATCCGACTAC
The DNA here is from genome assembly GCF_000648655.2 of Copidosoma floridanum. Next base: position 370,689 of record NW_019379945.1, read on the forward strand.
ACCATCGGAGCAATTTTAAGCCAGGGAGAGATAGGTAAAATTAACCCTTGTAAATATGCGTTAAGATACTTGAAAGGCAGTGAATTACGATACCCTACCTACGATAAAAAATTGTTGGCGACAGTGTACGCCAAAGAGAAATTCAGGCCATACTTGTTCACTCATAAATTTACAGTCGTAACTGACCACGAACCACTCAAGCATTTTCACACATAAAAGAAACAGGACTTAAGATTTACAATACTGAAAGTAGAACTCTGGAAATATGAGTTTGATGTTGTATACAGACCTGGACAGAAAAGTTCAGCACCAGATGCTCTTTCTCGCAATCCAGTACTAAAAGAAGGGAAGGAAAACCCAGAGCTACTATTTCGGGAGCTGTATGAGCTTGCGAAAATACAGGAAAGGGACAATCACGAAGACGTAAAGGCGCCATCGGCACGCATATATAAAATGCGCACCAGGAGACAAAAGAATCTAATACGAAAGAATAAGAAAGTTGGAACAGAAACATCTGACTTAGACGAGTCAGACGGTAAAGTCATTAGAAAGAAGCCCAGAAAACTTAGAGGAAGTGAACAGGTGTAAAGCACCAGCAGTTACAGTGGTAGAGATACAGGATCAGAATGGGAAATAACGGAAAAATCTGAAGGTAAGACGAAAAAAGATAACCTTACGGCGGTAAACAACAAAGAGGAAATTTTGTCGCAAGGATCAGCAGATAATAAAATAGCATACATGCGCAAAAAGAAAAACATAGAAAAAGGAGTAAAAACGACGAGCACAACATTTATAAACGAGGGTTTAACAGAGAAAACACAACACAGAATTCGTAAAGGACAATTAAATACTCTACAACCACTTAACTCAAAAGAAATTATTATCGCGCATTGTGATCCACCGGCAGCAACGCAGAGAGAACCTTAGCAAGATAAACATTGGGGATATCAACTAGCGCGGAATAGCGAGGCAGCATAAAGAGAAGAAAAAGAGAGAGAGAGAGCGGAAAGCTAGAGAGACAGCAGAAGAAGCGACAGCAGCAAAAATACCTGGCGTAGATGAGAAAAGGAGAGAGAAATCAGAAAATAAAAAAAGGGTTCATGACCAGAGAGAGCACAGAGCTAAAGACGGATAGCGGTTTGATGAACGAACATGCGAGACAGCAACTGCCAGATACACAAAAACCCGACGGCGAAAATAACAATCATAATAGTAACAGAGGCCTAATTATCAATTTAATTAAAGTCAATACTCAATGAATCAACCGATCGATTTTGAGCAAAGGTCTCAATCGACGTTGAAAAGAAAGACATTAGGGGGAAAAAGGGCATAAGGATCGACGTATAAAGAAATAATACATCGACCGCAATGAACGACGAAGATAAAAAGACTCGAGTATCAGGGACTCAATGCGTAGAACCTCACAAACAGCTAACAATGATCGATGTCCCTAGGGACGGAAACTGTCTGTTCCATTACCTAAAACTTATGTACGAGTTGGCAGAATCAACAGACGAGCTTAGAGAAATCCTACGCAGGTCAGGATGGATAAATAAATGAAAAGAGCCAAAAGGAACCAAACAAATACTATATAACAGCCATGAATTCAGCGACAGGAAAAGCGCTTTTATATTCTCACAAAAATATGAAGCTAACGAATGCATACACCTTCAAGTGTCACCCGATGAGACAGTATATCAACAATTGATGGGAGGGGGGGGGGCACGGAATTCAAGCTCATACATCTTAAAAGCCCTATCTTAAAAACACTATCAAGCCCTCTTAGAAGAAACTAGTGGCGACTACTCACCTTAATACATAGTGAAAATCAAGACGAGGATTCCGATAACCAGGAACCTCGAGATAACACAGAAGAAAATCTTGAAGGAGATAGCAACAACCAATCCATTATCAAGCGAGACGGAGAAATCGGAGGAGGGGACGCATGGTATACGGAGAGCGGCGAAAACAGCGAGAGAGAGAGAAAGAAAGGAAGAAAGCTGATGAAGAACGCAGCATGCCCCTGCCTAAACCTCCACCACCACTGAAAACTAATACCAAACGAGACTCTCTCTCTCACTAGATAGCAACCGGGGCCTAAATAAAGCGTTGATAGAGGAAAGTGACGATAGTCCTGGCGAGGACAAAAAAATTTTGACAAAGCAGGCATAATGGAAAAGTGTAGAGTATGTAGAACACTATTACCACGCGACATACTTCCATGGGCCTCTCAAGGTGGCTCAGAACCCACCCCGTTTCAAAGAATGAAAAAGGTCGAAGATCACCCATTCAGATATCTTGACAACCTTGCATTCTTTACAACAACGTATAATATTCTGGGCACAGAGACCATCGACACACAATACGAGCAAGGCTATATAAACCCGATAGTCATGAATAACGAGACAAAAGCAGTCGGTGACGTCATGCTATCCAAAATAAGGAAAGTATGCGTTATTCGGATGTACAGGATAATTTACTTCGAGGATTCAGCACTAAGATCCGACTTAAGGAAATGCGTCATAGCCCTTAGATCACTAATAATTGTGAACAAATTAAAAACAATAGGATTGGTAAGAGATTTATCAATACTAAATCTTAACCAATGGTCACACCTAGTTGAACAATTTGAGAAAATTCTTAAAGGAATAACAATAAGGGCTACGTTACACACAAATACATCAGTAGTGCCACCAGTAGACCAAATATATAAACTAATAAAGAAATATCATGAATCAGTAGTCGGAAGATAGCGGGGTATTTATAAATCGTATAGCAAAATTGCGAAAGACTTTTATTAGCGAAATATTAGGCCAGACGTAAGGCAGTATGTACTCGGCTGCTCGTCATGCCAAACAAAAAAGCTAGTGCAAGTAAAAACAAAACAGGCCATGGTGATCACCGACACTCCGAGCAGACCATTCGAAAAGATATCGATAGACTTCTACGGACCAATAAACAAACCATCAGCTTACAGCATTACACACATTTTATTAATACAAGATTGGCTAACTAAATATATAGTGCTGGCCCCCGTTTGGAAAGCGATGGCAAAGGAAATATTAAGAGCCCTAATGGAAAAATTCATATTATACTTCGGAGCACCAGAAAAATCATTATCTGATAGGGGGGGGGGGACACTTTATGAACAGAACCATGCAGAAATTCGCTGAACTATTTTAAGTCAACAAAATCGGGAGCACAGCTTATCACCCACAAAGCAACGGTGCGATCGAGCGTATGCACTACGTTCTGACAGAATATTTAAAAGGATACGTTGGCCAAACCAAAAAATAAGACGAGGTACTACCACTGTGCGCACTGGCATACATTACGTCAGAGTACGATAGCACAGGCTACTCCTCACACAAGCTCGTATTCAGCCAACGTGCAAAACTTCCGTCAAGCTTTAAACAGCCAGAGAAAGGATATACATACACAAACTTGCTAGAACAAATAACAGGGAATCTCACACAACTAAGAATGATGGCGGCAATGACACAGACACAGAATAAGTATAGATCAAAATACTATTACGAGAGGAAACTGAATACAAAGTTCTTCATGGAAGGAGAAATGGTACATACATTAAAAAAACCATCGAAAGGGAAGTACGACGACCATTTTAAAGGGTCATTTGGAATAACGGGCATAGATTACAAAAATCACAACGTAAAATTACAAAGAGACAACGAAATACGCGTAGCAAATGTAGACAAAACTAAAAAGGCATGTATATTAAAATCCCTACATTCACCGGAAAACGAGAAGGAAAAGAAGCAAGACACTACAGAATAAATACCTGCTTTTTTTCCGGCCCTTGGACAAACAAAAACGAAAATGCAGAAATATAGAGAATAAATAAACGAATACGTGAACAAATATAGAAAAACACACACATGAGAATAACGCATGGACGTCTTATAAATCGGAATCCCTCTCTACGACATTAACATCAACAAGTACGTATAGAACTCTTTAGAAAGAAACCTCTTTTTATTTCGCGACCCTCAGACGCACCGCAAGTGAACAACGAATTATATTGTAAGAAAATATAAAATAACTAATAACTGCGTAACCAACAGATATTGAGACAATCAATTCTCCCTTTTTTAAAAAAATAACATTGACTTCCTCTTCTGTTCCAAATGCGTCTACAAGATAACTCGATCGTCCTGCCCAAGTGATGGTTTTCCATTAATTTGACGATTCATCGTGCGCATGTACCTACACTTGTTTGGTGATTTAATTTAAAATTTTCCGGGTGGCCATCAGCTTTTGGCAAAATCCAGTGATGCATCACTCATTGGTACGTAACGCCTGCATTTGTAATACTTTGAGTCGCTTCGAGTTGCTCAGGGCTGTCCGGATTAAACAGGATTACCGAACAAATCTGAAGCTACAAATTGCCGGTCGACCGACGACCCCACCACCACTTACCTACAGCTCATAAATTCAAACTTTATATTGAAAGTAGGTTAGCTACACCGTGNAAAAAGACATAGAAAAAAAATACTCGAAAGAAAAACATTATTGACAATACAAAAAAAAAAGAATTCAATAACGAAATGTTTACAAGTACACTAATGATTATATGTGACACACTCCAGAATAGTGTAATTAGTCGATTTTAAAGGAGGTGAGACATGCAAAGTTTCAAGGAATGAAATCTTATTTTGAAATTGTTTTAATCTAAATTATGAAGAAATACAGCTGCAATTAAAAATGTTTACCAAACGCGCCCTCAGCTACAGTCAGTCAATTACTCTATTCATGGGCAATCCTGATATTACTTAACTACTATCAAAATCAACAGCCAAAATAGATAGAACCTAGTTCAATTTCAAGAATCGTCTATTGGAGATCACAGAGAAAAAAAACTATGATTGCATAATTGATCATAAAATTTAGATTGAACAGTTATCAGAGGATAATAACAACTACTGGAAATGCTGGAGATTCGCTTACACAACGAGACTAAAATAAAACTGAACAAGGGAAATACTCACACACATTTGGTTTGGAAGCCATGTAAGATAAGGTCTCCTCCACTGAGTAAGGGATAAAAATCACAACTAAATCTGAGGCAGCACTTGACCATGCCAATGACAATGGCGTATACATGCATAGTAACACAAGATTTCAGGGCCTAAAGGACACAGTTTTCAGGAGAAAATACAATAGCTGTAAAATATATATGAAAGAAACAATTTGTGTATATGTACATACATGTGTATTTATACGGGACAACCCCAACTTAAGAGAATAATCCGAGTCATCAGTCTTATAAACGAAGTCAAAACATCCTCAGCAGATACCTATGATATAATTCTCAAGAATCCGCAGTGAGAATAAAACATAGATTTCCAGAATGACTGAGCAATTCTGCTACTGAAACACCACATGGTATTATCAGTCAATATTAACACTACAATGGCAAAAGACATACGCACCAGAAAAAAAAAAAAAAAAAAAAACAGCTCGATAAACGACGACGTAAAGAAAAGCCGAAAACCCTAATATTGGCTAACAACAGTACGTGTTCAGTAGAAAAAGAGCCAAATATCTGCGGGTCATACAGCAAAAAAATCAACAAACTTTTTTCTGAAAAAAAAAAAAGTACCCACAAATTGCCTATAAATTTCTCTTCGAACAATATACACAGTCCCCAATCAGAGAAAGAAGCAAATATTAAGGTGAATGTGGGGTATACTGAGCCAGGTGTTTAGAAGAGGCCCCCTACTCTTTTAAATATTTAATTACTTTTGGATACTTCGTTATTTTTTCATCAGCAGCAGTAAACATAAGGTATTTGTTGAGCACAAAAAAGTTTCGAAAAGTTACGTAGTTTTTGAGAAAAAAAAGGACAAATTTAAAGGTTACTGTTGTTATGCGGCATCACTTTAGAAACGTCTGGAAAAATATGAAGAAACTCTTAAATGGATTCGAAAATATACTTAATCGAAAGTTGGAACTTTCAATAGGAATTTTAAAAATTTTTTTTAACTGCAACTGAATGTCACCATCGCTAATTGAAAAAGAAAAAAACCTGTGGGCCATTTATCACCACAGCTGGTGGGGCGGACACATTCCAGTCAACGGCTCTGTTTATACTGCGTACCTAACCTTTCTAATGCCACTGCATGACACAAAACTAACTGAAAGTAAATTATTATGAAAAATTTTACTGATAACATAAACAAATAAGGACTAAGGGTAGATAAAATTTTAGTCTCTTTCGTTAGCCGAATTGACAGAGCAATAATCTAGGAATCAGAAGGCTGTGGGTTCAAATCTTTCACTCAAGAGTGATTTTTTCATCCCTGATTACGATTCACGTTTTATTAATAAGAAATGTTCTTGTATTCTGGTCACTATAACACTAAAATTAATGAATTGTATTATTAACTATAAGAAAAATAGGCTTACAATAGGATACTTCATAAAAAATCTAATCAAAAGAAGAAAAAAAGAAGTCTCTCCCTAGATAAAAACGGGTGTACATTCATGTATAAAAGTATTAAAAATCATTTAATTAAATGTTCGTTGTTTATCTTGAAGAGGACAATTTGAAAAAGTAAAATCAAAATTGATGAACTATAAGGAAAACAGGCTTACAATAGGGTAC
>NW_019379945.1:378172-417217 GCF_000648655.2 Copidosoma floridanum
TTTGTGATGTTTATTTCTTCTTAATTTTTAGATTGAATTAGTTTTCTTGTTGCAGAATAAAGATTACCTAAGTTGTTTGCATTTTTAAGATTACAAATTAAGTATTTTTTCTTTTCTTAAATGAAAGCCGATAGTATTTTAAGCAACATCTACTTTGAAATTTGTTCTGTTCTTTAAATATCATTTTTAATCGTACAAGAACCTTGGGCATGGTAGTAGGATCAGCATGAAGACTACTAACTCTCACATTTCATAGTTATTTCATTTCAGAATGTATAAGTTATAAATTTTTAAAGACTTGCGATCAACGGTATGAAAAAAGGTAGTTATATTTAATTTTTGTTTGATGCAAATTGAAACACACGCTGTGGTTGAGTATGACTGTTTTTTCTTATACTGGTACCATATCTTAAGACGATTTAAACAGACTCTAGGGTATTACGCAAACATCATCTTATTCACAATCTTCATACCTTGCAAACTGGGTTATTTTGTTTTGTGCTGAAAACAGTAATTACTTCAAATCATAAATAAATTTATCAAGAACGTTTGAAATAGGCTTCTATAAGCCAATCACATTATCAATCGTACGATTATGATATCATACACAGTAAGAAGGGAAACATGTGTCAAGACACACGTGTCGAAATGCATATATCTGTCTATACTTAATACGTCATTGCATTTAAATTAAAACGTCATAACTTTGTTTCAAAAGTAAAGAAAATATTTATTCACAATTTAATGGAAATAATTATAGATAATGTAGTATTATAAAAGACTATAGATGTGATTGTATACCATTTACAAAATAAAAAATGTTAGAAAAAACTTACTAAAATCACATTCAATAACAGGTCCAGAGCGATCACTTAAAATTTCTGTTGTGTGGAGACACGACATGTTAGTTGCAGTAACTTTTGGTATGGAGATATAAAATACGAAATTTCTGCAATCAACGAATACAATTACATTATTTATAAAACTCAGAATGCTATCTAAAAAATATAACTGCTTACATGAGTTATTGTATTTATCTACTAAATAAAAACTAATACCGTAGTCTATAAAAAAAAATTTTTTTTTATCGTCATCACAATCGTAATAATAGTTATTTTTTGTCATTTTTCCTAGAAAGTAATATTATTTTTGATGTATTAAGTCATAAGATGTCATCACTATCGTCAACATTACCATCAACCTCGTCCTCGTCATCATTGTTGGCGTCATACGGCTTAACCATCATCATGATTTTCATAATCAACATTATTTTTAATTATACAGTGTAAGGCTACAAACTCATACTGAAAACTAACGCGTTATACAAGCCTAAGCTTTTGCGATTAGTTAACAAGCACTATCAGACTTTTTGCTCCCTTTAGCAAGACTTTTTACAACAACTAATACGTGCAAATTATCACCCATGCGCTTGCGCATGCTACGAATCGTTGGACGGCGGTACAACATAAGAACACCTACATATACACTGCTCTACAATAGCTATAGCTAGCTACATGCACTTGCCAGAAAGTCTGAAGTGAGCCACACCATGAACTGTGACACATGTGCGTTAAGATAGGTACAGGGAATGAAGCTTAACACCAGGCCGGTAATAACGTCAATGTAATACTACGTGCGTCGACAGATCGTTACTTCCTGCACTACCTGAAGCATCTGTGCGTAGGCCTTCGATTAACCTGCCATATCAAGAGCGTAAAAAAGGTGTCAGGCTATGCAACTTCAAGTGCCTAAATCAGCATCTTGTATTGACTACCTGCAGATAAATTTTTGTTTTACATTTTTCGTTTTAATTTATGTATGTGTTGCATCATCATGATTTCTTATGTTTTATGTGAACTTATAAATTTTGGAAGTATTATTTGAGTATTACAAAACTAAGTACACAAGAAAAGTTGAATAAGAAGTAAAAAAAATCCACATGCCTGACCCATGGATTCACATTAATACATTTTTAATTATAAATAACAATATCACTGTTTTCCTTCAAATGAAGAGAAGATTTGGCAAGCAAATATTTTGAGGCGATAATCAAACCAAAATTCAGTGTTATTTGTGATGTACTTTAGAAAAAAATACATTCTGCAACCATGCAAGAATGAACTAAGGTACAGATTTTTTTATGACAGTAGGCTGTAATTTTCCTCTTGGTACATAATATGTTGTACTATATTTTAGTCTAACTAGTTTCTTAAAGTATAAGCCTTGAGTACAAAGTTTTGGGAAAAACTAGATTAATTTTTAGATCATAATTTTTAGTAGAAAAGCTTTCGTTAGTCATTTTTGTGGAAAGCGTTTGTAGCACATAAAAACTGGAGTTGTAAGCAGATAGGGCTTTTTTATCTTTCATGCATTAAGCATAGGAGAAACAAGCCAATGAATACTGCAACATTTCTTTGACTCAAAGTGTTAATACAGAGCGTTGGCTACCAATAAAACTTTATTTTTCCCGGAAAATTCACAAGATCAAAACCCGACACCTAGTCATCAAAATTACCTATATGTTGAAGGGCTGGTTCAGTACCCATTGCAAAAGAAAAATTAAATAAGAACTTTTAAATAGCATACTGTTTGGATGTGATGTCTTTACGATTTACTGGACTGTAGTTTTTTTTAAAAGAAATCCAGGTAGCAGAGAAGAAAGAAAAAAGAGTTAACTTTTTAATCACAAATTCTGTTTAATATATAGAAATCACTTTATGTCTAGTGTACGAAATAAGTTTTTTTTTTCAATTTAATCACACCCAACTCTATCTCGTCACTGAACTTTTAAATAGTCCTTTTAAAACAATATTCTTTTTATGTCACGCAAAAATTATTTTTCTTTCAACTAAAATCATACATGTTTGGTGTACATTCATGTATAAAAGTATTAAAAATCATTTAATAAAATATTCGTTGTTTATTGTGAAGAGGACAATTTGAAAAAGTAAAATCAAAAGAATCAAAAGTATTTTCACATAATGAACTGTTGTATACGTACACTATAGTATAAATAAATTAGTTCAGATTGTGTATCAAGTAAAATCATTACTATATATATTCACTCATTGTGTACAGTCGTCAAACTTCTACATCTGATCCTAGGACTCGGTATGCCCCACACCTCGGCTCAGTGTGCCCGCCAGATGGGCACACCGGGCCAATTTTCTAGTTTTTACTAAGTTGACGAAATATCTATTATACTATTAAAAATAGCATTCTAACCAATCAATTAATGAGTAGGAGTGGTCAGTCTATCTACTAGTACTTTTTAAATTTTGATTTGTTCTATTTTACGTTTTTTACGAGCATTCACTTTTACTATGTCGAGTATGCCCCACCATCCCTTATTATAGCTGAGAAACATTTTTGATTGACATCAGACGAAAAGAACAAAAACACATTTTGTATATGATTAAATCGCGTACACAATCAATACATCCTTCAGAGTTCACAAATGAAAGTAATGGGGGAAAAAAATGATGTTATATTTAATAAGAAAACTAGTATAAGTATTTTGTACACAAAAAAAGGTTGGCTATAGTTAAGTAAAAATCTAATGCAAGGCAAGTAAATATGTCTTAAAGAGGTGCAAGATATAATCACCCAATGATAAAAATCTATTCACATAGTAAATTATGAACAGATCGTTTTTCCCCTGGTACGTTGGGTGCGAAGATTCAGTATATTTACTCAACACACCTTCTGTTTCTTCATTACAAGGGTTAAATCCAAGTGCTGGTCCCATGGGAGAGGGGGGGCACTACTGACTTGTTATAAAATGATTTCAGGTAACAAGCGAAAGAACACCAATCAGAGAACCAATGAGACGTCACTGGACTGGATCACCGAAATATTTTCGAAGCACCATATACCGCAAAATATGGGTAGTTACAATAAGCGAAAAAAAAAAGAGAGAACAAAGAAAAAAAAGATTGAAAAATTTAGTATGTAATAAAAATATTAATGAAAATAGCTATAACAGTGATAACATTTATAGTAGGATTAGCAAAAAGACAGACACTAGTGACAATATAAATAGGTTAAAGCAGTAATCCCTTGACCTTCGACATCGTTGACCACCATTAATATCTAGACAACTAGGAACAAGTTAAACAGTAATTGACCCTCAAGATCCTTGAGAACGAAACAAAAAAAAAGCATGACATTGACAATATATTAATTATTATTTAATGTAAAAATACATTATTATCATAACCCATTTTACAGTACATATGTACATAAATAAAAAGCAAGAAAAATTAGTTAAGAGAACTAGAGAATAAATTTTTTATACGAGTGAAACGCTCAAACAATAAACAAAAATGTATACACGTAAAACCTTGAGAGAAAATAGGGACAGAGCGCTTTAAACCACCCTCTTTCCTTTAACCAAAAATACTATACAACACAAACAACATAACACAGACACTACTCGATCACAGACATACAGATCAAGAAGAAAATCGCCACCAAGGATGTCGGCGTCACGGCCTCGGACATGCTACGTACGATAGCATGTAGCTATGCGTGCGTGCGCCTCCACTGGCTTCGGCCCGAGGGGTAGGTGGATAGAGAAGAGAAGGCATAGGAAGGGAAACGTAGGAAGAGAGTAATAGGGAGATTAGATAGAGACGCGAGAGCGAAAGGACCAAGTCGGCGATAGTAGAATACACGCGCAACTTCCCTCGAACATCAGGAATTCTAATAAAGTATAAGTTAACCACAAGTCAGCCTACAATTTATTTCCGCACCGTAAGACCCACGTAACAACATTTATCTTATCTTAACATTTGTTTTTTTTTTTAAATTATAAAGATCAAAGATTTTGATGTATTAATATTTAAAAAACTCATTGAAACATTGTGTTAAATAACATTGTCAACAGTGATTAATGCTTTTACATCAATTTGTGAAAAAGTGCAAAGATATAGTAAAATTATGATAAAATTAGCTAAAAAACTATAACAAACAAAGCAGATACCAGAACAGAAATTAGCTAAGCAGCTTCTATTACTATCTTTCAAAAAAATTTAATTAAACTTATAACGTCATGTTGCTACAAGCAAATACCTATAGTACAGTGCTGTGAGTATAACAAAACTAGTTATACTAAAGGACAGCGTTGATAATCATCCAGTAAAGTTTTTATGTGAAGCGAACCTTATACACCTCGTAAGGATGTCCAAGATTCCTGCTATCAATTTAAGCCGGTCAGCGAGGTATTCAATAAAGTCAAATCGAGGGAATAGTATGGAATCTGTTTTTATCACTCTGCAATATGATCCTATTCTGTGTAAAAATAGTTTTGTTTAACAAATAGGTGTGGTTAAGTTTTTATCAAACAAGTAGAAGTAGAACAAACTTTTTTTTGCATAGGTACATTACAAAAAAAGCCAAAATCAATCTTAGAGCATTTATAACTTATTTGAATGAAACAACTTTTAACTTTAAAAATTGATAGCCTTTCCGTAAATCTTAAGCAGAACTTAAGGTTCTGATTGCAAAATTAAAAATGATGTCAAAAAACGATACATAATTTAAAAAAGTAATCAGCTTTTCTGGTCATATGAATGAAATAGAACCAAATTTTATCCAAGGGTATCTTATGTTATAAAATAAAATTAAAAAAAAGATTTGCAATGCCATGTTTCCAAAACATTTTTATCAACAACTTTTTCATTTTTAAAATAGTTTCATTCTGAAGCATTCTTTTGATATAAAAGAAAAAATTGCTAACAATGTTTTGAATATTATCATTATTATTTCCAATTACAATTTTTGATGCCTACACTGATATGTATTAAAAAATTTTTTATTTGCATTACTTTACGTAAGATACGGAAAACACTGTACTTAAGTCACATCTCTTTAGGGGTCGTAAGGGTAGTATAAAAAAACGTTATGCAATGATATCAATTGAATTATGTTATTTTTTTAATTCCTAGCCTTTTAACAAATAATTCATAAGTTTTATGCAATACAAAAATAATTATTTGGCTACTGCCATACACACCTACTTACAAGGTATGTTCAAGAAATAAGAATTTTTAAATTTCGCGGACTGTGAACCATTGATCTTTGATTTTTTTTATTTTTTTGTGTTGGTACACTCGTCTCGAACATATGTTCACAGTTTAAGCTATATAGCATGTTTAGTTTATTTGTGAGAAGCATAATAGGTTAGGAGTGTTTGATGTGCTTGACGAATTTCTTTCATCAAAAAAAATGAGAACACTGAGTCAAAAAATGTATGCAAGTGGCCAAGAGTTAAGGCAAAAAAAATCACGCCAAGTACGATCAAATGTAAAGGTTTTGCTAATTGTTTTTTTCGATTACCGTGGCGTAGTGCATCAGGAGTTCTTACCTCATGGTCGTACGGTAAATAAGGAGTAGTATCTTGAAATTATGCGCCACTTGAGAGAGGCAATACAAAAAAAAACATCTGGAATTGTAGAAATATAATTCATGGCTTTTGCATCACGATAATGCGTCTGCTCACTCGTCATTGCTTGTTCGTAATTTTTTGCCCAAAAACAACACCCTAATCATGCCTCAGCCACCGCATTCACCACATTTAGGCCCCCACGATTTTTTCCGGTTACCAAGATTAAAGAGGTTCATGTAAAGACGGCATCTTGCGACGATACAAACCGAATCGCTGAGAGACCTCAAGGTCAAACCAGAAAGTACATATAAGAACTGCTTCGAGGTTCGGAAAAAATGCTGGCACAAGTGTATTATATCTGAGGGGGACTTTTTCGAAGGGGACAAAATAAAAATTGATAAATGAATAAATATTTTTTAAAAAAAATGGAAATTCACCTTATTTTTTCAACAGACCTCGTATGCATTCATGATTTCATCTACATTTTTTGTAATTTTCCACTAGAGTACAATCACTCTCGCTATATATCGTTATATTGTTATTATTGGCATATAATACGCCAGAATGTCAAAAAATTTGAGAAATTCTGACGTTCAAAACAGATTTGGATTCGTAATACTCATTCATTTTAGATCCATATAGTTAACCTGGAATGAAAATTTTTTGTTGGCTACGCATAAGTTTTTATCATCACAGTCAGCATAGCTTTTTATTTTACTTATTTACAATTTACTAGCAGTAATAGTTGATTGACTGCAGAACTCTAGATAGTTTGAGTAAAAAGAATTACAGCAAAAAGTCGCAAAGAGAAAATAATTAGGGTTTTTAAGACAGGTTTAAAAAATACCAAGAATAAGGTAATGACTGTATTATCATAAAAATACCAACCATTGTGAGGAAGACTATGCAAAAAATAGCCAAGTTAGAAATAATCGAAAAAAAGAAAATATTTCAAAATTTTTTTATTGAAGTAGAAACTTTTTCACATTAAACAAGTTTTCTTTTTTTTAAAGCATTGCAGGTTGTTCTGGCTTAACTTTTGCCTGCTACACGAAATATTATAAAAAAATAAATACTAAACGTCAATAGAAAATTTCAATACGTCTGTTAAAAAGTTAAACTTTAAACTAATTAAGTGCTAGCAGACCATATAAATAGTGATGTTAAAAAAACTTATTTTATACGTAAAAATAACTGAATTTTATTGTGTATTCTCATTTACATTTTTTTTTGTTATATACATCATACATATTGTGTATGTACATCATACATATTGTGTATGTACAATTATATCCAAATAACTCTTTTTATACTGTGTAACTGAATAACTTTCGTGTTTCAACGTTAGAAATCGAAATAACTATTTTAATCTATATGGTAGCATAAAGTTTTTTAATCCAACCATCATAACCCATTACAACATGAAACCAACCTTAGCGCTTTTAATATCTTACGTAAGGTAGAGGAAATTTAATTTTTTTTGTACGTGAATCAGAGCAACATAAGAAATTATCAGAAAAAAAAAATACACCGCAAGATGTCAAACACTGCCAAAATTTATTTTAAGTCAAAATAATGCATAAGACTTTAACTATAGCAAAAAAACAATAATTTTTGTCAAATATAAATATAAACATCGTTTTGAAAATTTTTTCAAAATCGTGTAATATAAAGCACTTTTAGATTGAATTAGTTTTCTTGTTGCAGAATAAAGATTACCTAAGTTGTTTGCATTTTTAAGATTACAAATTAAGTATTTTTTCTTTTCTTAAATGAAAGCCGATAGTATTTTAAGCAACATCTACTTTGAAATTTGTTCTGTTCTTTAAATATCATTTTTAATCGTACAAGAACCTTGGGCATGGTAGTAGGATCAGCATGAAGACTACTAACTCTCACATTTCATAGTTATTTCATTTCAGAATGTATAAGTTATAAATTTTTAAAGACTTGCGATCAACGGTATGAAAAAAGGTAGTTATATTTAATTTTTGTTTGATGCAAATTGAAACACACGCTGTGGTTGAGTATGACTGTTTTTTCTTATACTGGTACCATATCTTAAGACGATTTAAACAGACTCTAGGGTATTACGCAAACATCATCTTATTCACAATCTTCATACCTTGCAAACTGGGTTATTTTGTTTTGTGCTGAAAACAGTAATTACTTCAAATCATAAATAAATTTATCAAGAACGTTTGAAATAGGCTTCTATAAGCCAATCACATTATCAATCGTACGATTATGATATCATACACAGTAAGAAGGGAAACATGTGTCAAGACACACGTGTCGAAATGCATATATCTGTCTATACTTAATACGTCATTGCATTTAAATTAAAACGTCATAACTTTGTTTCAAAAGTAAAGAAAATATTTATTCACAATTTAATGGAAATAATTATAGATAATGTAGTATTATAAAAGACTATAGATGTGATTGTATACCATTTACAAAATAAAAAATGTTAGAAAAAACTTACTAAAATCACATTCAATAACAGGTCCAGAGCGATCACTTAAAATTTCTGTTGTGTGGAGACACGACATGTTAGTTGCAGTAACTTTTGGTATGGAGATATAAAATACGAAATTTCTGCAATCAACGAATACAATTACATTATTTATAAAACTCAGAATGCTATCTAAAAAATATAACTGCTTACATGAGTTATTGTATTTATCTACTAAATAAAAACTAATACCGTTCAAGAAATAAGAATTTTTAAATTTCGCGGACTGTGAACCATTGATCTTTGATTTTTTTTATTTTTTTGTGTTGGTACACTCGTCTCGAACATATGTTCACAGTTTAAGCTATATAGCATGTTTAGTTTATTTGTGAGAAGCATAATAGGTTAGGAGTGTTTGATGTGCTTGACGAATTTCTTTCATCAAAAAAAATGAGAACACTGAGTCAAAAAATGTATGCAAGTGGCCAAGAGTTAAGGCAAAAAAAATCACGCCAAGTACGATCAAATGTAAAGGTTTTGCTAATTGTTTTTTTCGATTACCGTGGCGTAGTGCATCAGGAGTTCTTACCTCATGGTCGTACGGTAAATAAGGAGTAGTATCTTGAAATTATGCGCCACTTGAGAGAGGCAATACAAAAAAAAACATCTGGAATTGTAGAAATATAATTCATGGCTTTTGCATCACGATAATGCGTCTGCTCACTCGTCATTGCTTGTTCGTAATTTTTTGCCCAAAAACAACACCCTAATCATGCCTCAGCCACCGCATTCACCACATTTAGGCCCCCACGATTTTTTCCGGTTACCAAGATTAAAGAGGTTCATGTAAAGACGGCATCTTGCGACGATACAAACCGAATCGCTGAGAGACCTCAAGGTCAAACCAGAAAGTACATATAAGAACTGCTTCGAGGTTCGGAAAAAATGCTGGCACAAGTGTATTATATCTGAGGGGGACTTTTTCGAAGGGGACAAAATAAAAATTGATAAATGAATAAATATTTTTTAAAAAAAATGGAAATTCACCTTATTTTTTCAACAGACCTCGTATGCATTCATGATTTCATCTACATTTTTTGTAATTTTCCACTAGAGTACAATCACTCTCGCTATATATCGTTATATTGTTATTATTGGCATATAATACGCCAGAATGTCAAAAAATTTGAGAAATTCTGACGTTCAAAACAGATTTGGATTCGTAATACTCATTCATTTTAGATCCATATAGTTAACCTGGAATGAAAATTTTTTGTTGGCTACGCATAAGTTTTTATCATCACAGTCAGCATAGCTTTTTATTTTACTTATTTACAATTTACTAGCAGTAATAGTTGATTGACTGCAGAACTCTAGATAGTTTGAGTAAAAAGAATTACAGCAAAAAGTCGCAAAGAGAAAATAATTAGGGTTTTTAAGACAGGTTTAAAAAATACCAAGAATAAGGTAATGACTGTATTATCATAAAAATACCAACCATTGTGAGGAAGACTATGCAAAAAATAGCCAAGTTAGAAATAATCGAAAAAAAGAAAATATTTCAAAATTTTTTTATTGAAGTAGAAACTTTTTCACATTAAACAAGTTTTCTTTTTTTTAAAGCATTGCAGGTTGTTCTGGCTTAACTTTTGCCTGCTACACGAAATATTATAAAAAAATAAATACTAAACGTCAATAGAAAATTTCAATACGTCTGTTAAAAAGTTAAACTTTAAACTAATTAAGTGCTAGCAGACCATATAAATAGTGATGTTAAAAAAACTTATTTTATACGTAAAAATAACTGAATTTTATTGTGTATTCTCATTTACATTTTTTTTTGTTATATACATCATACATATTGTGTATGTACATCATACATATTGTGTATGTACAATTATATCCAAATAACTCTTTTTATACTGTGTAACTGAATAACTTTCGTGTTTCAACGTTAGAAATCGAAATAACTATTTTAATCTATATGGTAGCATAAAGTTTTTTAATCCAACCATCATAACCCATTACAACATGAAACCAACCTTAGCGCTTTTAATATCTTACGTAAGGTAGAGGAAATTTAATTTTTTTTGTACGTGAATCAGAGCAACATAAGAAATTATCAGAAAAAAAAAATACACCGCAAGATGTCAAACACTGCCAAAATTTATTTTAAGTCAAAATAATGCATAAGACTTTAACTATAGCAAAAAAACAATAATTTTTGTCAAATATAAATATAAACATCGTTTTGAAAATTTTTTCAAAATCGTGTAATATAAAGCACTTTTAGATTGAATTAGTTTTCTTGTTGCAGAATAAAGATTACCTAAGTTGTTTGCATTTTTAAGATTACAAATTAAGTATTTTTTCTTTTCTTAAATGAAAGCCGATAGTATTTTAAGCAACATCTACTTTGAAATTTGTTCTGTTCTTTAAATATCATTTTTAATCGTACAAGAACCTTGGGCATGGTAGTAGGATCAGCATGAAGACTACTAACTCTCACATTTCATAGTTATTTCATTTCAGAATGTATAAGTTATAAATTTTTAAAGACTTGCGATCAACGGTATGAAAAAAGGTAGTTATATTTAATTTTTGTTTGATGCAAATTGAAACACACGCTGTGGTTGAGTATGACTGTTTTTTCTTATACTGGTACCATATCTTAAGACGATTTAAACAGACTCTAGGGTATTACGCAAACATCATCTTATTCACAATCTTCATACCTTGCAAACTGGGTTATTTTGTTTTGTGCTGAAAACAGTAATTACTTCAAATCATAAATAAATTTATCAAGAACGTTTGAAATAGGCTTCTATAAGCCAATCACATTATCAATCGTACGATTATGATATCATACACAGTAAGAAGGGAAACATGTGTCAAGACACACGTGTCGAAATGCATATATCTGTCTATACTTAATACGTCATTGCATTTAAATTAAAACGTCATAACTTTGTTTCAAAAGTAAAGAAAATATTTATTCACAATTTAATGGAAATAATTATAGATAATGTAGTATTATAAAAGACTATAGATGTGATTGTATACCATTTACAAAATAAAAAATGTTAGAAAAAACTTACTAAAATCACATTCAATAACAGGTCCAGAGCGATCACTTAAAATTTCTGTTGTGTGGAGACACGACATGTTAGTTGCAGTAACTTTTGGTATGGAGATATAAAATACGAAATTTCTGCAATCAACGAATACAATTACATTATTTATAAAACTCAGAATGCTATCTAAAAAATATAACTGCTTACATGAGTTATTGTATTTATCTACTAAATAAAAACTAATACCGTAGTCTATAAAAAAAAATTTTTTTTTATCGTCATCACAATCGTAATAATAGTTATTTTTTGTCATTTTTCCTAGAAAGTAATATTATTTTTGATGTATTAAGTCATAAGATGTCATCACTATCGTCAACATTACCATCAACCTCGTCCTCGTCATCATTGTTGGCGTCATACGGCTTAACCATCATCATGATTTTCATAATCAACATTATTTTTAATTATACAGTGTAAGGCTACAAACTCATACTGAAAACTAACGCGTTATACAAGCCTAAGCTTTTGCGATTAGTTAACAAGCACTATCAGACTTTTTGCTCCCTTTAGCAAGACTTTTTACAACAACTAATACGTGCAAATTATCACCCATGCGCTTGCGCATGCTACGAATCGTTGGACGGCGGTACAACATAAGAACACCTACATATACACTGCTCTACAATAGCTATAGCTAGCTACATGCACTTGCCAGAAAGTCTGAAGTGAGCCACACCATGAACTGTGACACATGTGCGTTAAGATAGGTACAGGGAATGAAGCTTAACACCAGGCCGGTAATAACGTCAATGTAATACTACGTGCGTCGACAGATCGTTACTTCCTGCACTACCTGAAGCATCTGTGCGTAGGCCTTCGATTAACCTGCCATATCAAGAGCGTAAAAAAGGTGTCAGGCTATGCAACTTCAAGTGCCTAAATCAGCATCTTGTATTGACTACCTGCAGATAAATTTTTGTTTTACATTTTTCGTTTTAATTTATGTATGTGTTGCATCATCATGATTTCTTATGTTTTATGTGAACTTATAAATTTTGGAAGTATTATTTGAGTATTACAAAACTAAGTACACAAGAAAAGTTGAATAAGAAGTAAAAAAAATCCACATGCCTGACCCATGGATTCACATTAATACATTTTTAATTATAAATAACAATATCACTGTTTTCCTTCAAATGAAGAGAAGATTTGGCAAGCAAATATTTTGAGGCGATAATCAAACCAAAATTCAGTGTTATTTGTGATGTACTTTAGAAAAAAATACATTCTGCAACCATGCAAGAATGAACTAAGGTACAGATTTTTTTATGACAGTAGGCTGTAATTTTCCTCTTGGTACATAATATGTTGTACTATATTTTAGTCTAACTAGTTTCTTAAAGTATAAGCCTTGAGTACAAAGTTTTGGGAAAAACTAGATTAATTTTTAGATCATAATTTTTAGTAGAAAAGCTTTCGTTAGTCATTTTTGTGGAAAGCGTTTGTAGCACATAAAAACTGGAGTTGTAAGCAGATAGGGCTTTTTTATCTTTCATGCATTAAGCATAGGAGAAACAAGCCAATGAATACTGCAACATTTCTTTGACTCAAAGTGTTAATACAGAGCGTTGGCTACCAATAAAACTTTATTTTTCCCGGAAAATTCACAAGATCAAAACCCGACACCTAGTCATCAAAATTACCTATATGTTGAAGGGCTGGTTCAGTACCCATTGCAAAAGAAAAATTAAATAAGAACTTTTAAATAGCATACTGTTTGGATGTGATGTCTTTACGATTTACTGGACTGTAGTTTTTTTTAAAAGAAATCCAGGTAGCAGAGAAGAAAGAAAAAAGAGTTAACTTTTTAATCACAAATTCTGTTTAATATATAGAAATCACTTTATGTCTAGTGTACGAAATAAGTTTTTTTTTTCAATTTAATCACACCCAACTCTATCTCGTCACTGAACTTTTAAATAGTCCTTTTAAAACAATATTCTTTTTATGTCACGCAAAAATTATTTTTCTTTCAACTAAAATCATACATGTTTATTGCTGATTTTTCTTTACTCTTGCAGCTTGAAAACTAGTTCACTGTTCAATTTTTTTTTAACTCAATAAAAAGTCTTAAATTTAGAACTTTAAATTGTTTAATTAAAGTAGTTTGACTTAACTTCACTTATATAATCTACTAGCGCAGACCTCAGAGAAAATTGGTGATTCCTGATTGAATGATCAGTGCTGAGCCAATTAATGGCTCTGTATATTTTTTTGTGGATGAATCGTTATCTGAAGTCCTTGTAAAAATACATTTTTTACAAGGTAATTAAACGTTGGATGATCCTAAAAGAACCGATGAGATTGACGGTGATTTGGTGAGCGTCAAGACTTATGATGGCCCTGAAAAGGGCCAGTGGTGATACTTCCAGTCATTTCTTATTGTTATTCTCAATGATGGAGAGCCAGTTGAAGGTAACTTGACTCTTACCTTTGGAATCTCTACGTACGGAAATCAAAGAGTATCTCGTCTTCAGGCCATTCCCCTGGTGACTAATTGCTCATCGTTGTTCAGGGAAGTGGCAGAAAAATATCCCCTCCACGGGTGTGCCTTTGAAATGAACTACTGTGGAGGAAGCTGATGAAATTTCCAGCCAATGTGGCTGCCAAAGCTTCTCAGGGTGGTTATCCCTGGATTACTGTTGTAGCAAAAGGTTCTATGGTAGCACCAGGTTGGTTGAAAGAATAGCCACAAAACCCTGAAGTGTAAAACGCCGTTTGTTTTTACCGATCAAAAGTCAGACGTTTCGGGGTCGAAAAACTTACTTTATTGTATGTACGTTCTTCAGACGTGAGATTATACTATTTTTGAACTTTTTCACCTAGTTGAAAAAAAAAAAAATGTTAAAGCATGAATATTGTTATTTACAAAGGTTCTAGTCCCGTTATGACGAATGTTAGTGTTATTTTTACCAAGTTTGCTCTCTTTCTCCTGGTAGTCATTTGCTAGCAAACCCTCTAAATCTTAGGCACTTCCTATCTTGTCTTTCAAGATCTATTTTATACAATAAGTGCATGCTATACTGAGAAAGAACTCGACTAATGACGTATACGCAGAAATATTATTTTTCAGTTGTAACCAGAAAACATGTTCTAACAGCAAAATTGCTCGAAATCTCTTTCTTTCTCTTAATCTGCTAGCTCCTATATGAAATGCTGGTCTCCCAATCAACCTAATAAAGTACTTCGAGAGTGAGTCATCTAGATCTAAGTGTACCCTAGGCTCAGTTTAATTTTTTTGCGGTGTCTTTTAGAGTAGGTGCACTGAATTTATGGAACCAGATTCTAGTAAATGTCAGAGCTTATTATTTAGAACTGTCCTTAAGAGATGAGCTCTAAATATAACTGTAGTTATCTGTAATAATTTATCTATGATTTAGATAACTAATGATCTCAACTCAAATATATACTTAAACGATGAGCTCTGTGTATATTAATTATAAATCAACTTTACTATTTTTCTTTTTTCTCTATTTCTATTATTTATACTAAAATTTTATTTTATAATGTGTTTTAACTTGTAACAAGGTATAATTTTTTTATTCTTAATAAGAGTTACAACTCACTAACTGTTAACGAACGTGCTGTATTGGCTATTATGGACCTTGAGTCCGTAGCGATTGAAATATAGTAATTTAATTTATCTCTGGCACTAGGTAAATTTTTGCTCAAATTATGACTAAATTAATTTACTCTGCTTTTAATAAATACAAGTGTAATAAATTCAAATTTTACTCACGTTCGAGAGAACACGTAGAAAGTAATTAATTTTTAATAAATACCATAAATCTATTTATTATGATGCATTAAACTACACTTTACTACTAAACGATCGCACCACTCAGTGGTTATGGTGTTGCTCTGTACATAAACGAGTTAATTAGGTATAATATAATTGCATAATCACCTGCATGGCCAGCTAACATTATAAAAGCTGAACATCTTTTTGTTAAGTTGCTTGTAGATGCCAATAAGTCTACAGCATGTGAGAAAATCTCTGAACATTTAAACTGTCTGTTCCGGTTGCAGTATTCGAACAAATCAATATTTTTTCCCACCCTTTAAGTGAAGATTTATTCTATACGTCTTAATATAGATGAAAAATCAAATAAGTTACATTGTATGACTTTTATTTATTGATTAGATAACATTGAAGTGAGAAAAAGTGACACAAGTGCTTAGTTTTAGATGTCTTTTTTAAAAACTCGTTTCCGAGGTGTAATAACTTTTGGAGCATTGCCCCTAATGACTTAAAATTTTGCAGATAGGTGAACTATTTATAAGTTTTGTAGAATACATTCACGAATTTTAGTGTACTTATCACAGAAAAAAAAGGTGAAGGCTAAAAACTGTGTCCCTACATTTTCACTAAAAATGCATCTTCTAATATTTCCGCTGTGTTACGTTTGGAGCATTTGTTGAATCACCGTAAAAAATTTTTTATTCAATCACAAAAAACAAAGAAATTAATGAGTTCAACTTATATGTGCTACCTTACAGAAGCTTGCAATAAAATCATAATTGCAAATAAAAGTCACAAACGCGATTTTAGAAACATTTATGATCTAAACACAATTTATTGAGAAACAAACAAAAGGAAGTTAAAAGGGAGACAATGCAGTTATTTCTTTTTAACAAACAAAATTTACGAAGAAAATAAAGTACGACCAATGGTTTTTTAATTAAGTTATCTTGTTTCTAATCTTTTACACCATTCTATCAGAATTTTTTGTCTCTTTTTCCTTTAACATTCTCCAAAACTTTCAGCTCCTGCGTCAGTTTATTAAATAATGTGATGCCCTTGTACTCGTAACGGCATTTTCCACTGTTCACATAACGTTTTAAAGACTGGACGCTTTTATTTCTAGTTTTGCTCAAGCCAGTCAACTACATGTTCTGTAGAGCCTTATATTCCCAGACTAAACATTTAAAATTATATGCCTGAAGTTTTAAATGGTTTTGTTTGAAGTTTTATCTGTTTAAATTTGTTGTCAAAAATAATTTAAATGATTCTCTTTTGTAAAGATTGTAAAAGACGCAAAACGTTTTGATACGCTGATCTCCAAGCTAAGATGACATAAGTCGCTGTACTGTAAAACAGAGCGTAGTATACAGTAAGTAACTGACTGGAACTCAGTACAAATTAAAGCTTGTAAAAGACAAACAGCAAGAATATAAGTCTTCTAACTATATTGATGTGACTATCCCTTCTAAACTTACTATCCAAGGTCAGTTTGAGATACTTGGAGTCACTTCTTATATTAATTTTAGGATCATGTATAATTATAAAAAAATTACGTGGTATTGAATCATTAGATTTGCGTAAAGCCATAATGGATGTTACATCAATATTAGTAATTAGTTTAATAATATAAAACCAATAAAATATAATATTCAATTTATCTGTTAATACTTCTTCTAAATGGGTCCAAGAGTCTGCACTAGAGAATACAGCTGTGTCATCAGCAAATTAGCTTTTCAATTTGAATAATTACTTCTAACGTGAAGAAATCTGGGTAGTAGTTAAGCAGTTTCAGAATACATCTAAACAGTTTTACACTCTAACTTGTATCAGCCAACGGCCCCAAAAAATGGTAACAACGGCCAAAATTTGTTTTTCACGTCTAGAAAAAAACTGCAAAGTCAAATAAGAAAGTTATACGGGTAAAAACGATGCACAATTTCAAAACAAAGAAAATGAGCTCTAATGCGGTAAAATTGATCGTCATTTGCAAATCGCCATTTGCAAAAAAGTGCTAGGTAGGACAGTTTTCTTTTGGATCTATAACTCGCGTTTCTTTTAATGTTAATGACTTGAAAATTAAATGCAAGATTTATCTTATGTCCCTTAACATCCACACTAAATTTTAAGACAATCGATTGTAAACTTCTTGCAAACCGCTGTAGGAAGCGAAAAATAGTCCCACTGCAAAACAGTTGGACGTGACTGGTTTTTCCACATAATGCCATTTTTCAAACAGCATTGTACTGGTAGGGAGTTACTCTACAACCTACAAAAACGTCATTCCATTTGGGGTTTCAGAAGTATGCGAAGAATCGATGTAAGAAAATAGCAATTTTCCGTGAATGTGGCGACGCACAGTGGGGCAAATCGCCAAAAAAAATGGCCAAAATTTAATTTTTCAAGTTTCGAATTTGCCAAATTTTGTGATGTTTATTTCTTCTTAATACTTGAAAGCATACATTCGGTCTTAAACGTACGCAGCTTTTAGAAGGTAAGTGAATTTTATTTTTTTGAGTTTTTTCGATTTTTTGTGTAATTTTTGTTTCTTAAATTGATTGTGAAATTTTTTGTTCGATTGAGCCATTAAATTTATTTTTATGTTATTACATATAATACAAAGAGTCGAGCGGCGTTGGCTCAGTGGTAAGCGCGCTTGTTCCTGATACAACGCAGTTCTAGGGGTTGTGGGTTCAATTCCCGGTGAATGCAGATTTTTTCAAAAACTGTTTTCATCGGGAAAAGTTCCTATGTAACCCCGGCTGTTTCGGGGCGGGTTTTTCCGTGGAATTTTTCTTCAGAGTAATTCCAGGGTTTTTTCCTTGCCCCACAGGTTTTCGGGCCTGGGTGAATGCGAAACAGTGTTAGGGCTATAGGTAGGGATTAGCGGACCCAATGCCAGGCGTCGATCAGGGATCGCCGGCCTTACTAGCAAGGAGTGGCCCCTGAAATACGGGGCTTCTCCGGGGATGCTAATAAGCCTGGATCCGATGCTTCGGCAGAGAGCGCCAGCTTAACCGGCGAGGAGTAGACGTCCTGGAATAATGGAATCTTCTCCGGGGAAAAGCTACACAGTGGTGAGTGGACCAGATGCACCATCGGTGCAGAGAGTGTCAGCTTGACTGGCAAGGTGTTTCACCGGAGATACTCACACTGTGCCCATGGATTCAGGTAGGAGGCAAGGAAAAAGGTTTAGAGATGGATGTGGCAATACACCCCCACACATAGGTGGTAAGTGGGTGGCTCTCGCGACTAGGCCAAGTAGGCTGTCGTGGTAACCCGGTATAAAAAAAAAAATAAAAAAATAAGTGGGAATGTTACGAGATACAAAATATACCTTGTATTCAATTTTTAAGTCTTAATATTTAAAGGAACGCGAGTTATAGATTTTTTTTAAAACAGTGGTATATTTTTGCAAATGATTAAAGAATATGTAGAAAATTAAAAAGGTTTTCTTCAAGCTTTCACGGGCTCTCTAGCGACTTCATATACCTAAACATTCCTAGAAAGGAAATCCATCCAAAAATCTTGTCCATATTTGCCCCTCTTTAAATAAGATGAAAAATCATCTTTTTTAGTAAGCACAATAGTCAGAGGGCAAGGTCTTTTCTGGTGTACAATCAGTCTGCACCGCATAAATGAAGGTTTTTCAAATTTTTTTTGGTGTATATTTTTACGCAGAATCCGAATTAAAAATTTGTTTAGAGAGGTACAATTTTTCTCAAACGTAATTGTTTAAACAATTATACGAATATTTTAAAAAATCAAAATTTAGGTTTCAAACATTTTTTTCCTAAGAATCTGGCGTATCTTACGAAGAAAAGGCCTGTTGTAATTTTTTCGTGAAAAGATTTCAAAAAAAGTTAAAAATTTTTTAAGTCCCCAAATCGGGCATTTTTCTTCAACTTTAATTGTTAATATCTTTTGATAAAAGCATTTTACAAGAAAGTATCAAGAGAAAATTTCTACTTTTAATGGATTAATAAATCGGAAACAACCACGTACCTAAACTAATACCACGCTGCTAGGTATAACCGTGTAACTCAGAATTTCGCCCGAAGATTAAAAATAGCAAAAGTAAGATCCAGTTGCATAGTGCAAAGAAAGAAATCTATCAATAATCTACTGTAGTAATATTGTTATAAGTAAAGTAATACTGTCTTATCCATTGTAAGTTTTTCGCGCGTATAAATACAATTTAACAATAAATAAAACAAAGCGATCTGAACTCTATTATGCTTACCTGAAGACAACTGGAAAATCAATTGCCGAAAATAAAGTCATAAGTAATCAGTCATAAGTCAAAAGTGTACAGAATTTAATAGATAAATTTAATGTTTCTAACGACTGCTTTACAAAAAAAACTCTTCAAGATAAACTAAACTTAAGATTTCACAACCTATACAGTAAAAAATGGAATGCATCAACACGTAATAATGATTGATTTTTAGTGAGAGAGCAAGACTGGTTAAATACCAAAAAAGATTTTACATTCAATAGCCACCCACGTAAGTTTAATTTAGTCTTTCAATATAATACGCATTTATTATTGTCATGATTAAATCATAGAAAAGGAAGAAAACGTAAAAAGAGGAAGAAAATCAAAGTCATTTGGTGAAAGTTCTGATCGTAGTAAAAGACGGAAAACAGAATCTCTTCGTTGTTCAAATAGTGTAAATGTGTTAACGACTGCAGCATCAATGGTCTTACGTTCTGATGGAAATAGCGCTGCTGCAAAACTGTTAAAGGAAACCACAGAAGGTTCTCCAAATCGCGCAAAAAAAAAATTTTAGATCCATGAGAAAACTCACATAATAATATTACTAAGCAGAGAACTAGATAATCAGAAGCCATACGTCAAAATTCAAGAGCAGAAAGTTGTGACATCCATCCAACTTACAAAAACATCGTAAAAGCTGAAAAAGCTGCTTATTCAGCTCATATTCAAATAACGGAAAAAAATTCTAAAATTTCATTGCAGTCTTTATTAAATAATACTTACAGTAGGATACTTTAAAGTCTTCCCATTTCTCATGCTTAGCATAGAAATAATTACTTGTTAATATTGAAATATGGATTTGACGGGAGTTTTTGATATTCCCAGTATAAGCAATCTTGAAACGTATTTACCGCGAGTGATAAGAGTTTATTTCTTACATCGATGGTTCTATTGCAATTAAAAAATGTAGACACTGGTGTGGTAGTGTGGTATAACCCAAGGCCATGCTCTACAAGATTTTGTAGACCTGTAAGATTGCAATGGCAACGCAAAACCAAGGATTTAATACATTAAGAAAATGAGCGCTTCAAAAATGAAATTTCTCAGCTGAAACTATTTTCCGAAAAAAACATAAAAATACTATTTTCACTCCATTTGACGATAGCTGATAAAGAGGTTAATAAATTTTTATTTAAAATGTTGAATATGGCCTGCTCTATTTGCAACTTTCATTTCACAAATTAATGATTTGAATAAAGTTATTCAACAGGAAGAAAATGATCTTTAGAAAATGACTTTCTAAAACAAGGGTTTGAAAATTCTAACGATGGAAACGCCGCTCGAAGATTTTTTGAGAACTATTCAAAATCTGCAGAAATAACTGGTACAATTAAATATTTTTGACATTGTAACTATTTTTGTAAAAAAATTCATTTTAATTAACTTGTTGTGAGGGATCGACGAAGAGCTAATACAGAGATTTCATGATATACTTATAACAATAACTCGTCGATGTACAATTGATAAAATTGCTTTTAAAAAGTATTGCTTGAAAACCACAGAGCGGCACAATAGACAATAGAAAAAGCTCTACATTTGGCAATCTATCGAACAGGAATGCATTAATTTATCACCAATCCTAATTTTGACCTTTGTACGTGTCGAAAAAAAATCATATTATCTACTAATCTGTACTGCGTTCTAGATTTTGATTTATGGCCCATCAGTTATACGACATTGCGTATTACCTCTTAGTTTATTTTCAGAATAAGTTTCAAAAGCTTTACACAAAGTTACAAAACTATTAAGAAGAAACAACACCAGGAAAATGTCACGTACTAAGACTAACGTAGATATCATTCATGGACTTCTTCAACACTCAGATCCTTATATTTCATTATTAAGAATTAAACCTAAGAAAATAAAAAAGCCGTTTTCAACTGATGTTTTAAAATCATTATCAGATACTGGTTGTATTGCAATTCCCCCTGACATACAAAACAAATCTAGTGATTCCAAACCAGAGATAGAGTTTCATTAAATACTAATGTTTAGTTTTGAGTTTAAAAAAAAAAATAGATAGGACAAACAAAAACTTATAAACAATAAATTATTTCTTACTTTCAATTTTGATTTTTTTATTGTTCATCTAGAAAAATATCATGAAGGGGTAAAGGGGGTGAATTTTTGTATGTTGGATATGAAATTCGTAATTCAGCGACTCCAAAAACCCGTGAGGACTGAATTTTATATCAATTACTTAATTTTTCGATTTTTGACCAGCTTTTTGATGATTTGCCCCACTGTGCGACGCCGTAAGCCATGCCTCCTCTCCACATTATAGTTCCAAGGTTTGCAGGCGTCTCGCCGCATTGCTGTATCCACGGAAAATAGCTTTTTTTTACATAGATTTTTCGCGTTCTCCTGACAGAATGAAATTATGGTAGGTTATGGAGTAACTCTCAACGAGTACAATATAGTTTAAGAATTGTCAATATGTTGAAAAACCAGCCAAATCCAACTTTTTTCCGGAGGGACCATATTTTGCTTCTTGCAGCGGTTTGCAAAAAGTTTACGACCAATTGCTTGAAATTTGGTGGGAATGTTACGAGATACAAAATATACCTTGTATTCAATTTTTAAGTCTTAATATTTAAAGGAACGCGAGTTATAGATTTTTTTTAAAACAGTCCTACCTAGGACTTTTTTGCAAATAGCGAAAAAATGGCTGGATCGATTTTACCCGATCAGAGCTCATTTTCTTTGTTTTTTTTTTATGTGAAACATCTATTGCGGCGCTTGGGGGGTAAAAGCGAGCCTTGCGTGGCAACGCGTCGCCACGCGAGCCGTCACCAGGCTCGTAAGCGGGCTCTCCCTCCACTCCTAACTAGCATCGCCCCACCAGAGCTGCGTCGCCACGCACGAGCCGCGTCGCCACGCAAGAACCGCGTCGCCACGCAGCAGCGCCAGACCCAAGCGGGCTCTCTCCCCACTCCTAGCAACTTAGCGCACCACGCCAGAGCCGCGTCGCCGCATGCAAGCATTTTTGTTACATATTTTAGTTAACATAGACCTATTATTACTGTTATTCCATCGCAAACATCATCGAATGTTACCATTACTGACGTCACCGATACTACGAATGATCAAACTTAATGTTTATTACTGTAGAAAATATAAGTATTTTTATAAATAGTCTGTATTTTTTTATACTGCTACACTTTTCCATGTATTAGTAAAAATAAACAAAAACCATTTTTTAAATTCATGCTGCTTATTTTTATTTATACACTCTTCTTCTTACATACTCACATTTCTACCTTATATTTTTCATATCTGTGCCCGATTTTTTACTCTCAAGTGAAAAATTAAAAAATCATGTACTGCATAGGGGTGATGAGCTCAACGTCTTATAGAAAATTAATATGAATAAATAATACAACCAAGTTCAATAACGTATTCTTTGATGTTTCACATCTGTCGGGGGTCCCGAGACCCACACCTGTTTTTTTTTTAGACGTGAAAGACCATTTTTGGCCACTATTGCCATTTTTCAGGCTGTTAGCTGGAAAAATTTTGAGTCTCAAACTTTTTAGATTTTTTCTGATACCACTCAACTACCACCTTGATTTTTTTGCCTTAAAAGCAATTTCAAAAAAAAAAACAGGTATGGGTCTCGGGACCCCCGACAGATGTGAAACATCAAAGAATACGTTATTGAACTCGGTTGTATTATTTATTCATATTAATTTTCTATAAGACGTTGAGCTCATCACCCCTATTCAGTACATGATTTCTTAATTTTTCACTTGAGAGTAAAAAATCGGGCACAGATATAAAAAATATAAGGTAGAAATGTTAGTATGTAAGAAGAAGAGTGTATAAATAAAAATAAGCAGCATAAATTTAAAAACTGGTTTTTGTTTATTTTTACTAATACATGGAAAAGTGTAGCAGTATAAAAATATACGGACTATTTATAAAAATACTTATATTTTCTACTGTAATAAACATTAAGTTTGATCATTCGTAGCATCGGTGACGTCAGTAATGGTAACATTCGATGATGTTTGCGATGGACTAACAGTAATAATAGGTCGATGATAACTAAAATATGTAACAAAAATGCTTGCATGCGGCGACGCGGCTCTGACGTGGTGCGCTAAGTAGCTAGGAGTGGGGAGAGAGCCCGCTTGGGTCTGGCGCTGCTGCGTGGCGACGCGGTTCTTGCGTGGCGACGCGGCTCATGCGTGGCGACGCAGCTCTGGTGGGGCGATGCTAGCTAGGAGTGGGGGGAGAGCCCGCTTACGAGCCTGGCGACGGCTCGCGTGGCGACGCGTTGCCACGCAAGGCTCGCTTTTATCCCCCAAGCGCCGCAATACATGTTTCACATCAGAAATAACCGTGCTCTTTTGCTAATTCTCTCCTACTACTTAGTCTGCATAAGTAATGAGTTAATGTATACAAGAAATAACACTGGACCAAGTGTGGTACCCTCTAGGACACCAATATAAATGATTTTATAATGACTAGTAGTATTATCAACAATTGTTCTGATAAGTCTATCATATGCATAGCTTTTAAAAAGTTCCTCCATAGTTCTCAAGTTTACCCAATTGTTGGAAATGAGAGCGACCGACAGTAGGCCCGGCTTTTGTGTACATTGTGTACACTTGTAGTCTCTGTCGGCTCAACGCTCTCTGCGTGTGCGCTTGGTCGACTTGGCACGCTGCAGGTGTGTGTGTGCGTATTCACGCGGCGAGCTTTGTATATTGTAAGCGCCAGATTATACTCAGCTCTCGTCCAGGATAGACTCTCTTAATTCACGTTGCCAAACTCTAGCATTCAAAGGTGCATACATCACCTTAAATTCTAGTGTAAATCTTCAGATTAACTCTCTCAATACAGTGGACAAAACTCCGTTGTGCAGTGCAGTGCACTTAGTGCTTTGTTTAAGTTGCTCACTGCATAATCTGCAGACCAGCTCAAATAGTTAATTTCATCCAACTACCAGTGATTATCAACAGCAAGACTCAGTGAAACTCTTGTGTATTTCTACAGACAGTAATTGTGCATTTCTACTGACAATCGTTTTTCGTTTATTCAATATTTCAATCAGTTATATTATATCAGTGCTTTCATTTTCACATTTATTTCGTGTAACTTTCAAACTCTCTTGCGAGCTCAAGGCCAGTGCGTGTTTACATATTGTGTTATTCAACTTGACTCTTTTCTTTCTACATTCTTCGCTTTTATATATTTCAATAGTTCATTGCTTTAGGACTATAGACATTATTTCTTTTCTCCTGTATTATTTTTACCTTTACTATTTTTGTGAATTTTAAATGTGATTTTTCTTGGCCTTTGAGTGATATTAAACGTTGTTATTTTTATGCTGTTTAATTTTATTGTGTTTTATTGTGTCTTCCCAATCACCCTATCCGAGCCTAGTGTGTGCTCACACCCATGCCTCGAACACCAATAGCAGTTCGTAATCAAAATAATAAAAAGCTTTACATACATCCAGTAGGGCTACTGCCGTTGGTTTTGATGAGTGAAGTTCTGTACTTATGTAACCATTTAGTGAGGCAAAAGCATCGGTACAGCCTTTGTTCTTTTTAAATCCGTATTGCTTATCCACTATTAGTTTATTGAAAGTCAAAAAATTGTAAAACGTATTGTAAATTTACTTTTGAACAATTTTCGCAAAGTTTGAGATCCAAGATATTAGCCTGCATAATTGACAGACTCATGCCTATCACCTCCTTTAAATATCGGTGTAACATCTGCTCTTTTTAGATATCGCAGCCAATAACCTCTTTCAATACATTTATTAAAAATGTAACTAAGTGGTAAGGGGAGGTACACGCTCAACGATCTTATGAAATCATCATGCCACCTATCTACATCACCCTTCTTATTTTTAAGTGTTGTTAGTGCATTCAATATATCACTTACAGTACTAGGGCTTATAAAAAATGATAATGCACAACATAGTTCTCACTTAAAATTAATTTCAATTTTTGGTTCTTGAATACTCGTAGTTGTTTTAATCCTACGTGTACTGAAATGTCTACTCAGCTCTTTAACTGTTAAAAGTTTATTATTAATATGATTAACATCAACATTTTTTATGTAATCAATAGTCTCTACTTTGGTTTTATTGTTGCTTATTTTATTTCAAACGAAAAACCACAATTTTTTGCTATCACATTTTGCTAAGATTTTACTTTAATACATATTTTTGCTCTTATTAAGAGTTTTTTCAAGGTACTGCTGTTTTTTCTTATAAGCTTTAAATGCCAAATTATTATATATATACATCTTTTCTCCAAATTTTGTACATACTTTCTTCAGTTTCACATAATTTTTCAAGCCCCTGAGTAATCCAAGGTTTTCTATTTATTAGGTTTTTTGAAATAATTCACGATTGTTCAACACAGTTATTGATCTTTATTATAATATTTTTGAGTGTCATGTACATATTATGATCATGACTTAAATTATCAATAACTGACCACTCCACTTGATTTGCTACAATCATAAGTTTATTATGATCAATAACTGAGCTTTTGGTCTCATTTTCATATTTAGAATCAAATTTTCATGTCAGCGGGTAGTAGTCCGTTATTCTTTCTTTAAATTTGTATACCTTACAATCTCAGTTAAATTTTGTGTGTGTGGGGTGGGGGTGCGTGCGCTCGATCTACACATGTTTCTTCCTTTTTATTATCACACCTCGGCCTTGTTATGTTCTGCACTTCTGGTATAAAACCCTTTTCTAGAAAGTTAAATGGATACTTTGTAGATATGTCGTTTTTATCTAGTATATTTATATTTATATCACTTATAACTGTGTTATTTTTCTGTCGCCGTTGCTTAAAGAAATGTATTGAGGTCTACAAGAAAATCTGTGTCTTTATGGTCAAAGCATCTATATATATATGTCTGTTACTTTAACCATCTGTTCACCATTCCACAATGAAACTGTCAAAGTTTTTAGTTTACCATGTACTTGGGTGTAAATTTTATGCGTAACATTATTTTTAATATACATGATGAGACCATCTGCCTTCATGTTGCTTTTATTTGTGTAGTAGTTGTATCCCTCAATATCGAGGAATGCTAGACTAGTTTCTAACCTAGTTTCTGTGCATATTAGCACATTTGGCTGTTGTGTAAATTTAGTAAGATATGCTTCAAGGTTAAGCTTATTGGAATTCATACTTCTTATACTAGTTACAAAAATTTGCAAGCCTTTGCAGTTGACTGTTTCTGCATATTCAGAAACATTATCACAAGTTATCTCCTTTCTAGTAATTTTATTGTAATCAAAAAAATTTATTTTACTTCTTTTTTATAAATTTTATATCAGGTTCAATTAATAATCAATTTCTTTGATTACTTTATTAAGCAGTCTCTTAAAGGAAGAACACTTTTCAATTTTACTCACCTTGTGCCTTTTATCAATTTTGAGACTGTATTTCCCATTAGTCTCACTGCATAGCGTACATTTTACAACATTGTGTTCGGAGTTGTTGCACTAGTTCCATGATCATCAGCACACTTTCCATATCTTGACATGATCACATTTATTCATATTATAATAATGTCTATAACATTTTTGACATCTCGTTAAATTATACTCATCGAAGATTTTACATCTTTGACTCCCAATATAAACATTTTCACCACTCGCCAGAGTTGAGTATGTATTTCTTTTCACTTTCATTATAACATTTGCAAACTCGGGCACATTTGGTTTCAAAATATAATTAACTTTAACATCATCTTCTCGTAAATTATTTTTGTTACGTAGTTCTTCTTGCAATTTATTCTTATTCAAAACACCACATATATTTACTCCTATTCTCTTGAGCAATGGACTTTTAGGGTTTAAAGTCAACTTTTGCTCCTCTATGTTAGATAATTTTTGGTTAGTACTTCAATCTAATTATATGTTTTACACTTTAATACTATTTTTCTATTAGTAACTTTTTTAAGCTGCTTGAGTTTTTTTTTGTAGGAGATGGAGCTCTCTCTTGCACAGCTTTTTTTATCCGCACGCGCTGCATCATTTTGGTACCCACAAGCAACTTGAACGCAGAGCTCTCTCTGTTTTCAATGTTTTAGTTTACAAGAAGTTTTTTTATGCATTCATTATTTATTATGGCACATTAAGAGTTGATCCCAATACTTATTCTTTTTTATGCACGTTAGAGATCTGTTAAGAAAAATAATGGGTAGTCATTTTGAATAATGTTATCTTACATCTACAGTTACAGTTACAGTTCCAATTACAATAACAATTAAAATTACTATTTTATTTAAATTTGTACATATTTACATTTTTTTAGTTATAATTCTGAAAACGATAGTCTACGGCAAACTCTCTTCCTCGGACTATTTTCCGTAGAAATCTTTCTTTTTTCAACTGTCGGACTATCTTCTGTAGGAACCTTTCTTTTTTTAACTGTTGACATGGTGCAAAGTGTCTCTAGCGATATATTGTGGTAGGGTGACGATCCCATGAGGTTGACCGCTGCTATCGACCTATTTACTTCAGGTGAGACAGTGAGGTCTACCTCAGCTGTGGACTTATTAGCTATAGGTGATTCTGATATGTCAATCACTGGTATCACCCTTTGAACTAATGATGTCAGATCTATCACTTCAATGATGTCCGCTGTCAAACTCCTCGCTGATTTCGGATCGATGTATGGTATTGGTTCCTGCGGTTCTTCCGGCGTAGAAGCTAATTGAACAAAAAAATGAATAAGAATAACATTGAAAAAAAAACAGAAAAAAAAAAATTTACCAAAAATGGAGGTTATTAACGATTATGAGGTTATTAACGAGGTAATTAGTCAATTTTTTTTTTAAAATCAAGGTAAGCTGGAAATAATTATTTCAATTGTAGCATTTTTTTAAAACTATTTTTAATTTTGTTTTTTTTAAAACTATTTTTAATTATTCTTGGCACAGCAATGATGCTAGGAATAATCATATTCTCTTTCTTACGCAGAAATGCGATTTAAAAAAGTTGTTCACTTCGGGAGAAAATAAATAATCAGTTTTAACTATGTACAATATACATTTTTTTTTTTTTTTTTTTTTTTAGATAGTCGAGAAAAAAACTATTGGAGATAAAGGTGGATACGAGCAACGCAAGATACTTCGGGCTCTAATACGTGACATAAAAGAATTGGAAAGGCAACCTCTGGAAGAACCCATAGGAGCAGTACTTGAAGAGCAACCTCCTTTATAACCCTTAATTCTAGAAGCAGTACCTGCAGAAGAGTCACCTTCAGATCATTTCCACTTTTTATTCGGCATGGAAACAACAACAGGGGCAGCAAAAGCAGTAGGGGCAATAGAAGCAGTACTAGTACATGCAATACCAGTAGATTCAGGTGATTATACAATTTTTTTTGTTGCTTTTTTCATAGATGCCAATAAGATGCGCATTCAGAACTTCCTCAGTCATTGACATGGTGGCTTTCTCAACAAGATTGGAACGGATTAATGAAGAAAGAAGAAGAAAAATCTGAAAAATCAATTAAAAAGGAGCGTGCTGAATCTCAACCGCTCGTACTTCAATTTGTTCAACCACCACCACCACCTCCACCACCACCACATGCAGAGACTCAACCGCTTTCACCACTCGCACTTGAATTGGTTCACCTACCACCACCTCCACCACCACCACATGCAGAGACTCAACCGCTTTCACCACTCGCACTTGAATTGGTTCACCTACCACCACCTCCACCACCACCACCACCACATGCAGCCCGGGTGGGGTTTTCGCTAGTTTCTCCATACCGGGCGCTTCCCCGGGTGGCGCATAGGGGCATCCTCTAAAGACATGAGGTGACGATGGGCAGCTAGGGTTGCTCTATGTGGTGGTGGTCGGGGGCGTAGATTGGGAGGCATGTGTGGAGTTGGCGTGTGTATCTGCGGCGGTGTGGACGGAGGACTAGTGCCCCATGTCTCCATCGATGTGGATGCATGGGCCTGCTCTGCTTGTGCTCCTTGTTCTTCGTTTTCTGCTGCCGCCGTGGGTGGCACTCCATTGCTTGATGCGGGCCAACAAAAACTAGCACCCGTCGTGTATAGAAGTAAGCGGCGGTTGAAACCTTCTTCTCAGATACATGCAACACACTCTCACTAAACAAACACAGGAATACTTACGGATTGTTCTGGGTTGCGTGTAGTGGGTCCTTTCCTGGACTTGCGTTGAACGCCTGGCGGCAGGTCAAGCCGGACGATGAGGCCCAGGTAAGTCTGGGTAACCACATCTGATATGGCTGTACGCCTCATAAACAAAAAAGACGTGGTGGGCCGACTAACCTAGGCTTACTACCACTAAGGAGGCTATATATATGGCAGCATCTTGGTGCATTACACAATCTCGATTTGTTGGATTGTCTGCGCGGTCGTACGACTCTACACCTGCTGCTCGTCTTGCTAGAATGACTGTAGTGAACCAACATATACATACATTACACACGAACACCATTCTTAGACTTGGTACTAAACGCCAGGGCAGTCTCCACGGGTATGACTGAGGAAGAGTCCCAGGACGACTCCCGGCCAGCCCGAGCAAGTAAGCGGTCCTCTATGGTAACAGAGAGAGCTGCTGCTTTGGTTTTAACTATTTCCAAATACTTATTTCTAGAAAAAAAGGGTAGTGCTAACCTTCGCGGGTCAGTACGACACTAAAAAAGATGCCAAAATGAAAAACGTCGATGCAAAACTAGTACCCCAGGCGGTAACTTTTCTGAGGGAATCCGCCGGCAGTTCCGATTCGGTGAAAGCCCGGGTGACTGTCGCAGGCCCCACGCATTCTGGAAGGGGGGAGGGGGGAGCCACAAAGACGTGTCTCATGGCCAACAGGGACTGCCAAATGTTCCATGGCCATCTCTTACAGACAAAGGACGAAGAGGAAGCCCGTCGAGTATAGGCACTAACGACATCGAGGACAGCAACGTGTCAGTATTTAGCAACCAGACCCGGGAGGAGCTTGCCTCTTTAGAAGAAAGTGTCGATATGCTCAGAGCAAAGCGACAGCAAGTTGCTGATAAAGTCCAATCAGCAACGAAAGACATTACAGAGACGCTACAAATAATTAACAATAGGTACGGCAACACAGCGAACGCTGTTAAAAATGGGCTCAAAGCCGCGTTTAAGCATCTTCAAGAGACAGAGGTGCTAAGAAAAGGCCTTTTTACAGAAGAAGATGTATATACGAACGCTTGAAAGTCGTCATTTGAATCCCTCCAGTGGAGGGAACAAAGGCGAGATAATTTTCGACGGCATGTACAGAAAAAAACCCTGAATACTGCCCTAAAAGAAATAGAACGAACTAAAAGACATAGGAGCCCATCGGACAGCCCTGAGAAACGCCAGCAGACTATGTCTTCAAAGAAAAAGAAAACAGGCAGTGGCAAACAAGAAGAAATTCCCCTGAATGACAAAACAAGCCAGAAGAAAAAAGTGGACGCCACAACAATAGTAGTCGTGAAGATAGCTGAAGGACGGACCTTTGCGGTGCTAAAGACAATAAAGGCAAACTTTGACCCCGATTAGGCTAACGTGGCAGTCCAAAGTGTTGTCACTACAAAAAAGGAGATATCCTCATTAAGACTAAAGGTGTAGAGAATGCTACTGCATTCTCACTGCGAATTGAAAAGTCGGTAGCCAGACAGGGTACTGTCAAAATGAGCAACAGAAAAGAAACATTAGAGGTCCGAGACCTGGATGCCGTTGTAGAGAAAGATGAGGTCAAAGAGGCTTTCGCTAGAACTTTTAGACATCTGAGCCAGGGGCCAGAAGTAGCTCTCTTGAAGCCAAATGCCAGAGGACAAAGGCTGGCGTTGATAAAGGTGGACGAAGCATCTGCCAGACAAGTAGAAAAGAAAGGCAGGTTACGAGTTGGCTTTGTAAGCTGCCGAATTTGAAGAAGAATTGGAGTAACAACGTGTGACAAATTCCTGAGATATGGACACATCTTAGGCAACTGTAAGAACGAAAACAGATCAAAGCTTTGCTTCCGGTGTGAAAGATCAAACCACTGGAAGAAAGAGTGTCCAGGCCCAGCACGGTACTTCCTTTGCCCAACAACGGACAACAAGCACGAAGCAGGCTGTGGGAGCTGCCCTTTATTTATAAAAGCGCTAAAAGAGGCCAGGGATAAGGCCCAAGCCGGATCAAAATAAGGCAAAAAGGCCTTAAGTTGAAAGACAGGCTAATGTGGACCCACGCTGCACTGGGAACTTTTTACCTATCAGGAAGAGAAAGCATTAAGCTCATAGTGGTGCTGGCTAAGTAGGCGGCCTACTATGAAGCGCTAGACAAGGTGCTGGTCCTCAGCGACCCGAAGTCCTTTTTAAGACTCAAGAGCTTCAGCGCCTCTAGCAAATGGTGGTGAGTTAGCTCGTTAATGCCGTGAGACGCGTTGGTCTCCTTGGTGGCTCCACCCTGAAGTAATGTTAACGCGGTTCTAGGGTGGATCAAAATCCACGCGGCATGGGGGGGGTTTTAGTGGGTATGGGTGGTCTAACAAAAAAAATCCACCGAGTCTAACACTACCGCTGTCCCTGCGGTGTGCCTTAATCATTTCCTCTTTCTCTACACAAAAAAAAAAAAAAAAAAAAAAAACCACTACATGCATAGACTCAATCGCTTTCACCGCTCGCACTTGAATTGGTTCAACTACTACCACCATATGCAGAGACTCAACCGCTTTCACCACAAGTAGAAGAAAATACATCACTTGAAGTGGCGCAACCATTTCTACCTCAACATCAGTTGATGTCTGCACTACCAGCTTTATATCAACCATTGCCCAAAAACTATGAGGAGTGGAATAATGATGACAAAGAATTGCTGATGCTGAGAGTACAGATTTCACTCAAAAAAGAAGAAATTAAAGTAATCGATCGAGAGAGACGAAAAATAATAAATGAGGGTAAAAAGGCACTTAAAAAATTTTGAAAACAAGTAGAATTAAAAAAAAAAAGAACTGTTGACAATTGAAGAAAAAAAAAACTGCAGAACAAAAAAAAAAGAAAAAGAAAATAAAAGCTGCATGTCAACGGTTGTCGCTCCTCTAAAGTAAAAAAATGATGTAAATATGTAAATATGTAAATATGTAAGTATGTATTATAAATCATCTATTAAATATATTGCTTTTATTTTAGTAACAAAGATGTTTACTTTTATTTTATGTAATGTATAAACCCAACCCGAGTAGAAATGCATGCAAAAAAATAATTAAGGTAAAAATACCGATGCTGAAACAATCAATAACTAATTAACATTACAGAATTTTGTCATGAAAAAAATTTCATTTTAGATGTTGAAAATGATGTCTTATTATATCAATAAAACTTATCATTTATTTTCATTTACAAAAAAAAGATAAAAAAATGTATAAAAATAGCAGTTTCATTACACGTATAATTTTAGAATAATACCTTAAATTTCAGATGTTCCGTTTGTGAAACATATAGACTTCATTAGAATAACATGTACGTTTCGCCATTGAGACGTTGCGTACCACAATTGGNATTATTGGATACCCATAATATTATGTTTCGTGCTAAGAAAAAAAAAAAAAAAAAAAAAAAAATTTGTCTGATACATAGAAACACAAAATATGTAACAGTTTAAATGTTTTTGTTATCTTTAAGATGTAATTTTAGTCTGTCATTCTGAGAGTATGTCATATACTATCCTCCCCTCCCCACAATTTTCAAGGACTACTTGAGAAAGTATGAATCACCAGAACAGCTCACTTTTGCACAGTTGTTTGACTAGGGAACTTCCGTTAAAAATAAGTTATGGCCTCGATTCAATATTTTAAAGATGCGGCTCATTGCATATGGCAATCGTATCAACAAATAATTAATACCGAAGTTAACGTGATTAATATTCAAAGACTAATTAACACATGCCTTACAACAATTAGTGATAGTAATAATTTTACTTCAAGAAATAATTTAACAACATTAGAAAAATAAATGTTTCAATCATCAGTGGTTTTAACAAAAACTATTTAACAGCTACTTTTTAATTATTTAGAAATAGCCGAAGCAAAAAAAATATTTAGCATTGAACCAAAAGTTTTTGTGTCCGATAGTTAACTTGAAGTGGAAGCAGCAGTTAGTGCGTTTAAAAATGAACCTGAAGATTTTGTACATGACAGTATTCAAGAAGTCGCAACGAAAGTTAAGACATTGGAGAAATGCTCATACCACACGCGTTCAAGGTGAAGGTATATTAACTGCAGCTCCAAATGTTGAAAATTATATACTGGTAGGTCTTAGTGACATAAATAGTACATTTAAAAATCGCATCACAGCTTTAATTGTAAATTTTAAGCATCTAGATCTAAAAAAGTTTCTTAAGGATGCTGAACAAAAATTTTTTCAACGAATTAAAAGATCTTTTGAGGAACACTCAGCATTAAAAGTAAATACCATGTTGACGGCAGAATATGTAATAGTTAAAGATATGTCGAGGATATAGATTTAAAGTATTTTAATACAAAATTGCAAACGATTTACCTGTCTACTGACATAAATGAGAGGTTTGATGTAAACGTGAGACAGTCAATTGAAAAAAGTATGGATGATTTTCAAGATAAAGAATCTAGCTGGTCTCTACACTCAATTATAAACTTGGTTGATAACATTAACAAACTCAACCATGCAAGGCAGTTTCTTTATAGAGTTACCAGACTACATTAAAAAAAAAAATGCTTGCATGAATATAACAAACAAAGACGATCGGTGCTTTAAATCAGCTTTTTTTATCAGCGTAACATCTAGTGCAAAAAAATCCAAATCGTCTCTCTGACTGTATCCAATATAAAAATAAATCAAACTTCAATGGTATCGAGTTTCCTATGAACCCTAAGAAAATTGCAAAATTTTAAAATCAAAACAAGGTTTCAGTTAGTTTATATTTTTAAAAAAAGAAGGGCAATACTTATGCTATTTTTTCTAGTCATTTGACTGCAAACAAAAAAGATAATCATGTAAATCTTTTATTTATTGAAAACTTCTACATTGATGATGATGATGATAATTATGACAAAGATAATAATGATGACTCTAACGTACAGTATGAATATCACTATGTTTAGATGAAAAATTTATCCCGCTTAGTACGCAAACAGTTAACGCAACATCAACATACAGTAAATATATGTGATCGCTGCTTTCACTATTTTTGGTCAAAACAAAAGTTAGAAGCTCAGGAAATTGATTGTAAGAATTTGAACAAGTCTAAAATTATATTGCTAAACAGTAACAATAATGAGCATATACTTGAATTTAAAAATTTTACACGTAAGAACCGTGTACCTTTCGTGGTATATGCAGACTTTGAATGTTTACTGGAACCTATTAATAGTGCCCGTGCCTATCAATGTCACAAAGCATATAGTATTGGATATTTTATCAAATGTTGTTATAATGATAGTAACTCAGAATATACTAGCTACAGACGATATGAAGAAAATGATGAAACACCTGCTCAAGGGTTTGTTCAAGCTCTTCATCTCCTCGCTCTGAAACTGAAAGAACTGTATAAAAATCCCATCAAAATGATTGATTTGACACTTGAAGACCAAATCAAATACGACAAAGCATTTTTATGTCACATATGTAACCTACCTTTTGGCTTGAATGACGTAAAAGTTCGAGATCACTGTCAATATTAGTTATCAAGACTCAAGAACGATACCAGTAATATTCCATAACCTTAGCGGTTATGATTCACACTTATTTGTAAGAGAACTTGTCAAATGTTTTCCACGAAGAGTTTAGCTTTTACCACAGACAAAAGAAAAATATATTTCATTTACGAAATTCGTAGAAGGTAGCAATATCAATATTAGATTTATAGATTCCTTCAAATTTATGGCCTCATCTCTGGATAAATTATCATCATACTTAAACGAATTCAAAATACTAGAAAACGTATTTTTCAATGATGATCATTATACAATAGCGCAGATAGACTTCTGAAAAATAAATGGTTATACTCATATAATTATACTTCTTCTTTTAGAAAATTGAAAAAAAAAAAACTTCCATCAAAACAAAATTTTTACAGCAGCTTATACGAAACCCATATAACTGATGAAGAGTACGAGCATGCAAAAAATATCTGGAACACTTTTCATATCCATACTCTTGGGCAGTATTCTGACTTATATTCAAGGACTGATGTACTTCTGCTTGCTGAAGTATTTGAAAACTTTCGGAATAACTGTATCAAAACATACGAACTAGACCCAGCTCATTATTATACGACACCCGGCCTAACTTGGGGCGCTATGCTAAAATATACAAAGGTTGTTAATGAATTCTCATTAAGTAATTAATTTTAACAAAGTTACATATATACTTAAACAAAATGTACCATTTTAATTTTAGGTAAAACTTGAATTGCTGACAGACATAGATCAAGTTTTGTTTATAGAGCGCGGCATACGAGGTGGAATAAGCCAATGTTGCAATCGATATGCCAAAGCCAACAATCCCTATGTGGAAGAAGGTTATGAAGCAAACAGGGATGAAAAATACTTGATGTATTATAATGTTAACAATTTGTATGGTTGGGCTATGACTCAACCACTACGCTATGCGGGATTTAAATGGGTGCAAAATATTAACCCCTTGGGAATTTTAAACGTGGCAGATGATGCTAAAATTGGTTATATACTAGAAGTTGATCTTGAATATCCGAAAACTCTTCACAATGGTCATAAG
The DNA here is from genome assembly GCF_000648655.2 of Copidosoma floridanum. The sequence goes on from NW_019379945.1 coordinate 414,901, forward strand.
GACTTACCTTTCTGTGCTGAGCATATGGTACCCCCAAGTTTCAAACAAAAAAAATTAATAACTACGCTGTATGATAAAAAACGTTAAATGATACATTTTCGCGCATTTAAACAAGCTGTGAGTCACGGGCTCCGAATAACAAAAACTCATAGAGCATTACAGTTTAATCAAAGTTTATGGTTGAAAAAATACATAGATTTAAACAGTAAAAAGCGTCAAAATGCGAAGAATCAGTTTAAGAAGATGTTGTTCAAGTTATTCAACAATTCTGTGTATAGGAAAACGATGGAAAATAAACGCAAACGCATTGATGTTAAACTTGTTAATAAGTTGAATGGTAGATATGGTGCCAAGGCTTAGATTGCACGACCGAATTTTCACAGTTGTATTTTTTTTTATATTTGACGCGGAGTTGCTAGCTATACAATTGTTGCGTACTGATGTATGCATTAAAAAACCAATGTATGTTGGATTGAGTGTGATGGATCTATCAAAGACGCTTGTTTATAAATTTCATTATGATATTATGAGAAATAAAATGAATGATCATTGCAAACTCTTATACACAGACACCGATAGTCTTGTGTACGAAATAACTAACCAGAATGTTCATAATCTTATGCCAGAAAATATTGGAGAATTCGATACTTCAGATTATAGTTCTCATAATGAATTCGATATACCTAGTGTCAATAAAAAAATTGTTGGGTTGATGAAGGGTGAATGTAATGGAAAGATTACGTTGAAATTTGTGAGATTAAGGAGCAAAATGTATAGTATAAAGATACAAAATCAAAATACGCTGAAGAAAGCTAAAGGTGTCAAAAATTCCGTTGTGAAAGCTATGATAACTTCCGATGACTATATAACATGTTAGTGTGAAAATACTAGTATAACACGTGAGCAAAAAAATAGTAAATCACGTCATCATCAGCCAATAGGGAAGAGCCGATAGAGGGGGGAGCCAATCAGATGGAGGAAGAAGAAGCTGGACGGGTATGCGAAGATGAACAGCTAATAGTGGAGGGAGATGCCACCACAGATAAGCCGCCGAAAGTAAAAGAGGTAGCATCAGAACTAGAGATGTTACAGTAGCAAGCAGAGCTCATTCTTCTCGCAAGCGGAGGTATGAATAGATCTCAAGTTGGACCCCAGAAGCTTTTTAACGAGCCGTTGTCTTTTTTGGTACGTGTCTCTACAAGTAAACCATTGAGCCAAAAACGTCGATATTTCTAAAGGTTAGTTAACAGACATTACTTGAAAAACTTTTTCTTACATCATTGTATTTTTTAAATATTTTTTTCCTTTTGTGATTGTGTTACAGATGGATCTCGCAGCGTTAAACAAAATTGCTAGCAATAATTTTCTACCAACAAAAAAAGTTACCGATATAGTTCCAAATCAAAATTATATAGTCACTAAGTTAAAAAAAATGAAAACCAAGTATGAAATAAAGATAGTTGCTGAGTTGGCAGATGAGTTCCAAGTTTTTCTGCCAAACAAAATATGTACCGCACTCTTAGAGAATGAAGAATTTTTCAATAAATTATTAGGAGCAGTGAATAAATTTAAATTATTTGTAGTGTACAATGGTGAACATATATTATTCTCTTATGCATAAATTTGTGAATATTAGGAAACTATAAATTATTTTATTTTTATAATTAAAGTGTTTATTCATTTGTTTAAATACATCTCTTTTCTTGCTCTAAAACAATATTTAAAAAAAAAATTTTTCAACGTAGCAGATATTTTTTACAATTAATTCTTGTCGATCCAGCTGTTGTGGACGTTGTCAAAGCCCAACCATTTCACTAAAATTTGATTTCCACGTCTTCGAAAAACCTTCTCTACGAGGTAAACATTAGGATGCTTTGTTATCTACAATTCTTGCTCGTAAAACCCTCTAGAAATAGGTTGACTTCGGTAATCATTGAGATAATACGTTGTTGGATTTGTTGCTGCTACTCGTGGGATTGTAAATATTTCAGTCAACCGATTTGGTGTATACCCTTTTTCAAATGCTTGTTTGATTTTGCTCACTCGTACTTCATCACCAATTTTGAATTTAGATTTGAACTTACTACTGTTTTCATACATTATGACTCAACCACTACGCTATGCGGGATTTAAATGGGTGCAAAATATTAACCCCTTGGGAATTTTAAACGTGGCAGATGATGCTAAAATTGGGTACCACAATTGGGACATGTATTCTTAATGGTGTTTTGCGTTAGGTACAACATTTCGTCATATGTTTCTTTTAATTTCAATTATTTCGTGCTAAGAAAAAAAAAAAAAAAAAAAAAAAAAATTT
>NW_019379945.1:417537-447943 GCF_000648655.2 Copidosoma floridanum
AGCTTGAATAAATGGAAATTTTTTCTGTAAGTTGTATATAAAAATTCTAAAGCTATCTATTTCTTTTTCAAGTTTTTTAACCACTTTAACCAAGTAAGCATAATGTACTACATCTTGAAGCTGTTCTGGTATTCTAACATTGCACAGTCTGTTATTATTTAAGTCATACTTTCCATCTGCGGTAAGTTTACATCCAATACCAGGAGGACCTCGGCCACCACTTTTGGTCTTACCCAATTTTCGACCGAATACATCGAAACTCATTTTGAGACTAAAGAAATATTTACACACATACATCAATGTGTATATATATATACTCCCTCGCGAAGCTCTTCAATGATTGATATAATTTCATTGTCATGGCTTGTATTTCCTGCTGACTTTTCAGCTATTAATAAACGTAAACGATCTACTAACTTCCAATGTATATAATCTACTTGTTGCGTTATTTCAGCAGTTTTATAATAAGGTAGCAACGAGCCACTGTTTTTGCCGGCCATGATATCGAAAATTGGAGCAATAATTTTATTAAACTTATTACTATTATGGGTTCATATAGCTCCGGTTTTTTAAAACTCTTTCCTATGAACATTTCAAGTTTGTAATGATATGTAGTATTTTTCAGAATCTTCCCCTGTCAACAGAGATTTATTAAGATGCTTTTTGATAAGTAGCTCCGTTATTCCAGGAGCCTTCAAAAAATTTTTAATCATTCATTTTGATACGATTGTTTTCAAAGTCTATTCGCGAACCACCATGCTTGTACATCGCATTTTCTTTTCATACTACATACTTCAAATCTAATTAATTTTTCTGATTTTTATCAAGTATTTGTAAAAAAAAATTATTTAATGAATTCTCACTAATTTGCACTGTACCATCAACACTTTTACTAATGGCAGGCTCGAATGCTATATCACTTTTACTAAACTTTTCTCTGTTTTTTTGATGCTTTTCTTTATCAACTTAATTATTTTCATCATCGTTTTTATTATAAAAATAATTATGAGTAACAGAATTTTTACTATTATTTTTTTGTTTTTTTGTTTCGGCAACAATTTCCATTAGAGAGTCCGTAATTGGTTTAAGAGTTTCACTCAGCACTTTTTCAGCCTCATTTTTTTCAAACTTCACTAGTCTCTACTCTTTTTTAACAGCCTCACGTGCCTTCACTAACTGATGTAGAACGTCTTTCTCTTGTTTATACATAATGCTAGTGATGCTGACGATGATGATGCTTCAATGTCTTACGACTGACTGTAATGATTGCACTAAGTATGTCCTAAATGTACAGCAAAATTATCAAAGCCTTTTCTGTAGCAGCCATAATTTATTTGTTTATCTTTATTTATAGCAACAAATCCATGATTATAATCACTTCAGCAATTAGAGCATAAATTTTTTAATTGAATGTATGGCATGTTGGAGTTTAAATGATCATTGTACACATACTTTAAATTAACTTCATCTTGACGGAATCAAACTAAAAAATTAACGTTATCCCTAACAAGATGCTTTGGTACTTGAGCATATGACTGACAAAGATAGAAGCAGTCAACATTTTTGTGTCTACCCATACAGAAAAAGCTACCTTTGTGACTGGCGCTATGAAGCTTAAAAGTAAATTTAGAATGGGGCTAAAGAAAAAGAAGAAGAAGAAGAAGAAGAAGAAGAAGAAACATTGTATTAATAAAAGGAAGAGAAAAAAAGAGTAGCTTCAAAAAACATGGTAGTGCTATAAGTGCAATTATTAATGCTGCTTCACAAGACATGTATACCAATAGCAAAAAAGCTCGAGATGTCATAAGTAGTGCTTTGAAAGGTGCTCGTACTGCTGTTAAAAAATCTGGTAGTAAAAAGCATGATAAAATTTTCCGCATCTTACGCCGTCCTCCTTAAATTGGTGGAGCTATACTTCTGATACCCTTGTTTGCTGGTTTGAGTGCAACAGGGGTGATAGTCAATGGAACAGCAGGAATTATTAAGAGCATCAATGCTACTAAGTCAGCCAAAAAGCAGTTAGCTGGAAGTCAGAGATATAATCAAACCGTGGAAGCTATTGCCCCCGGGAAGGTCTTTATCTCAGACCTCATAAAACTGAATTGTTTAGAGCCTTACGTTGAAAAGGTTTAAGGGGAAAAAAAAAAAAAAAAAAAAGTTTAAAGCGGTAAAATTCCTGATCGAGCTCTAACCAACATAGATTCAATGAAATATTCTAAAATCTTCAAAATCCCGCGTTTACGTGGAGTATTCATAAGAAACAACTTACCTGCTGATGGCCCGCGGTTTTCTAAAACATCTATAGTAAATTTTGATGATAAGAATGGACCTGGAACTCACTGGGTGGCTTATCGAAAAAGTGGTAATAATGTTGTATATTTTGACAGTTTTGGAGATCTTCAGCCACCTATCGACTTAGTGTTATATCTAAAAGTTGATAAGAGGAAATATAATCATAAGCGTTATCAAAAATTTAACTCTTACAACTAAGGTAATGTATGCTTGAAGTTTCTTTCAAAACAAATGTTACTTTCTTACATCAAAAAAAAACTCTCAGTTATACTTTGACAACGATGGTAGAAACATTAACACTAAGTCTTTCTGGTACTTCATCTGTTATAAAAGCACATTATTTTCCACCTCTCGAATTATCACCAAAACACAGCTAGGTTCTTGGCTCAGTAAAACTTTTGTCATTCAACTCAATTTCAAATATTGATGAAAATTGTAATCAATTTTATGTCAGCAATCAAGTCATTGTATTACCAACAGGCAGTTATGAGATAGAAGATATTAGGTCATTTTTGATTGAGGTATTACAACCTCACAACATAACTCTTGATATCAAGCCGAAAAATAATACGCTTCGAAGTATTATCAAGTGTAGTCATACTATTGATTTTAGACTTAAAGATTCTATTGGCAGTCTATTAGGTTTTACTCAGAGAGTTCAAAAAAATAATACTACTCGTGTTTTAGACTTCCCTGTAGCTATTCTAAAGATAAACCCATTAAGAGTTGAACATAATATCACGAGTGGAGCTTACATAAACAGTCGCAAAGTACACGCAATTAATGAATTTTTTCCTGCTGTACCACCTGGATATAAAATTATTGAAGTTCCATCACAAATAATTTATTTACCGATTATTCGACGTATCATTGATCATGTACAACTACGCATTGTAGATCAGGATGGTGATTTAGTCAATTTTCGTAAAGAAGTCATAACTATAAGATTGCACATAAATCCCTCTCCATAATTGGCATTATTTATAATCAAATAAATCATATGGGCATCTTAATATGTACTCCAGCGCTCAGTCGACAACGAGCTCTCAAAGCGTTGAGACGTCGGAGAAAAAAGTCCATCAAAGCATCAAAACATTCAAAAAAACGATTGACACGCCAAAAACTAACTCATCAAAACATTCAGTTTATAATAAGCCTAGGTCTGAAAATAAAAAGCCCTGGTGGAAACTAAATAGGATATTTTTTTGTTGTATACAAAATGGACGAGATTTTAAGTATTTAATCTCCAGTCAAATTTGATGAATCTATTGCGCATTATGAGATTCACGCTCATCAGCCGTATGCATCATCAACGTATGGCAACAGCGATGAAACTCACATTTCAATTCAAAATCAAGATTTGTGTCTTTTACCATCCAGAAGATGCTTACATGTTTACGGAAAATTGGTCAAAGCAGATGTAAATACAGCAGTAACAAATACTGCTTTGATAAGCAACATAATCTGCCACTTATTTGAGATAAATGCCATAGAGGTCGACAAGTGCAAAAATGTTGGATTAACCACCCTTATGAAAAATTGGTTATCACTTCGTCCTGATCAAAAATTTATGATAAATGCCGGTTGGCTTGGTGTTGGAGAAGAAGCTGATAATCTTACTAATGATAACGGCTACTTTGATATCATGCTTCCACTGAATATGATTTTGGGTTTTGCTGAAGACTATCGTAAAATAGTTGTTAATATAAAACATGAGCTTATACTTACAAAAGCAAGAAACGATATAAATGCCGTGTTGCAAACTCCAGTTAATGGTAATGCTGCTGATCCCGCAGCCATAGCAACTTAGGAAGACTTTAAAATAGTAATATTGAAGCTCGAGTGGCTTATGCCATTTGTGGTCATGTCAGATTCTCATAAAATTCGTTTATTAAATTATCTACAAAAAGATAAGTTTATATCTATGAGTTTTCAAACTTGAGAATTATATGAGTACCCCCTCTTACCTAGCACATCAAAACAAATGTAGACAGTCAAAACATTAAATCAGTTGGAAAAGCCATGTTACGTTATTTTGGCCTTTCAAACTAACCGTAAAAATCAGAAAGATGTAAGCGCTAGTTTGTTTTATCACTGCAATATAAGAAATGTAAAACTCTATTTAAATTCACAATATTATCCTTATGGTGATCTGAATCTCGATATAACTTGTAATCAGTATGCATTGCTGTATAATATATGTGCTAATTTTCAAAGTTCATATTATGGAAAAAATTGTACGCCTTTATTAGGTAAACAACACTTTATCAATCGGATCCCTTTAATCGTCCTTGATTGTTCCAAACAAAACAAGTCATTAAAAAATGCTCCAGTAGAAATGTTCGGAGACTAGAATTTTAGTCGCACAACAAATTTCCTGGCAATACATCAGCTTATCACTTAATTTTACATGATCGTATCGTTCAGTATCGTCAAATGAGTGGGGATGTCAAGAAAATCATGTAAAAGCTATAAGGCCGATTCATGGCTCTGCTAGCGTCAGTTCAGTTTCAACCGTCATGAAAAAGGATCAGAGCAGCAACAGCTGGAGTAAGGAAGAAGAAGAAAATAAGCGACGATAAGAAGAGTGGCAAAAATTTATGAAGAGAAACACAGAGACAAAAATGGAGAAAAGTGTTGAAAAAAGTTATGCAAAAAAATTAAAAGATAATAACAAAGACTGTGTAATTGTTTAAGAAAACTCTACAGTAATCAATGTGTCGCGTAAGCAATTTTACAACTCACGTAAAGTATCAAAGAATCTTGGCTGAAAGATCTTGGCGCTAAGTATTCAACCAATAACGAATCTTCTCCAAAAAATTAAGGGTATAAAAAGCCGAACAAAAAAAAAAAAAAAAATTTAATTGAGTAAAAATTAAATATTTTGTGGATATGCAAGGTTTCAAGAAACCAGGTAATGATTACGTGCTTAAAGAATTGGCTATCCTTCCTCTCAGTGCAAATGATACGGGAGCACAAGTATTTCTTTTTAAAGCACCTTTTACCTGACGTAAATTACCACAAAAGTATGAACATAAAAATTTGTACCTTGAACTTTGCTATCACGGACTAACCTGGGACTCAGAAAAAATTGAGTATACAGAAATTGGAAATATTTTACGGGAAAATCTTAAAAATGCTGTGAAAATATTTGTTATTGACGAGCTAAGACAAAAGTGTCTTGAACGATTTGGCTTTGAAGTTATTAATATGACGGACTAGCCACCATTTGAACTCCCACGATTGGTCACCGCTTGCACTCATCACAACAGAGCCTATAAATCAATGAGTGCTTTTCATAATGTTAAGCGTATGAAAAAGTTCTATTTAAATATGGAATGGATTGACGTTGATGATGATGATATTGACGAGGAGTTGTAAGCATTTATATACTGCAGCTGTAGAATGAGGTGTATAAATATATCTTGCGAACACAGTTTTGTACATTTATGCAATAATTTTTTTTTGTCAAATAAACTATTTGTAAAAATGAAACTCAAAATGGGTCAAGATTAATTTTTTTCATATCCCATAATCATCTTTATACTTAAATTACTACCTAACCTAAACCTAATAATTTAGTACATGGGGAAAATGCAGTCTTGCTGTGAGTTAAATCTCCTACAAGCTTAAACAGCGTGCTTAAACCAGACAGATGCATTCAAAAATGAGAATTCTATATTTTTTTAAACTGAAGCTGTGTGCGCACAAAATTTAGAGCATAATATAAAGAGGTGGTTGTATTTCAGCTAACTTTGCTATGGAATTCATTCCTTAAATCATCCTCAACTGCGAAGCATATCGTTTAAACTTCAAAGGATGAAATACATTGTAGACGTTCAGGGTTTCAAAACCTATGACAACAAATTTATTTTTAAAGAAATTTCGTATGTTAAACTTGGGATGAACAATTTCATACCTGTTGTAATTGTACTCAAGCCACCTTTTGCGTGGGAAAATTTATCATTTTGGGACAGAAGGCAAAATCAATGGTGGATAACCAATTTTCATGGTATAAGCTGGAATTATAGCAATGTTACTTGTAAAGGAGGACTGAAAATATTTATAAACGAGGTGGTTGACGCTGTTAAGGTGTACGTTAAGGGTCTCGAGAAAAAAAAATACCTTTAAGAGATAATACTATGCAGGTGATATTATTTTTAATATAACATATATAATAAGCGAGTTGGTAACTTATCTTCTCTACCATTTAGAGTCATTAATATCGAGTATGAATCTCCAGCCCTAGCAAAACTTACCAAGGACTATTTGCCATGTCGATTCCACAGATTTAGTATTAACTCTTCATGTGCCATAAGAAATATCCAGGCAATAAAAGATTGGATGCTGCAGGATAATGTGTTAAATATTATGTACAAAGCAGTTTTTGCAATTAAAATATACTAATATTTTAAGTTCTAACTTACTATTTCGATTGTATTTTCAATAAACAATTTTTCATTTTAATTTTCTACTGAAAATATCTTTATCCTAAATACCTTGTATGCAACACAAGCAACTTACACAAAAAAACTTCCTGTAAACTAAAGCATCGAAAACAGAGAGAGTTCCGCGTTCAAGTTGCTTGTGGATACCAAAATAATGCAGCGCGCGCGAATAAAAAAAGCTGTGCAAGAGAGAGCTCCATCTCGCACGAAAAAAAAACCCAAGTAGCGCGCCAATTATACCAAGTAGCGCGCGCACATAAAAGAAGCTGCACAAGAGAGAGCTCAAAATTCCCACAAAACTCACGCGCCACGCGCAGACAGAGAAGTACACTCGAGGAACATTGATTCGTTACGTGCAAAATTCAAAAATGTAATTACTATTGGCTAGTTCCATAACATAACCTCCTCCAACTGGTTCATTTTAAATTTCGCGCGTAACCAATCGATGTCCCTCGAGTGTACAAATTCAGCAAAGGGGGGAGGTGTGTCGGAGTCGCCATGGTGATTGCAGCACAGGTGTGTTGAAGTCGCTCTAGTTTATCTACTGGTTTAAATTGGCGACCGGTCTAGGAGGTACCAATACCATCCAGAGTAAACGTGATTGTCCTAGAGTGTACGTGAAACACAACTTGACTGTTTTTCCGTTGCCTAGAGTTCATTAAAATACGGTATTAAGTAAATGATATTAACTCTAGGAGCACGTTCGCGATGGAAAGAAGAGAAAAGAAAAGATAAAGTTAACCACTTGGTTACTTTTGTGTAACTTACTTTTATTTTTAAACACTTTACTTTTACTTTTAACAGAATTTTACACGCAAGAAACCAGCGCGAGGTGTTTGATGTAGAAGGTTAAACGTCGAGGACCGTATGGTAGCAGAGGCGGACTTTAACTACCCAGTCGACCGTTCAAGGGTAAAATTTTCACTGTACTGTGTCCTTACCTCACGGTAGACTGGGTTGTAGCAGAGGCGGACTCTTACTACTCAGTCCACCTTGAAGGGCTATCGTCGAGTGCTTTTTTTGGGGCATCCGGGTCTTTTTATAAGGAGTAGCGGACCTCTGTGATCCACTGGTTCAAGACGACACAGGAAAATTAGTCGGAAAAATCTTGAAGGGGCAAGACAGTAGCCAAAGATCTAATTGGCTAGAGATGCTCTAGTTCAGCTACTTAAAATTTTGCACATCCACATCTAGCTCATTCTCCTCCGTGCGTCAAGAGAAGGGAAGGTGATTCATTCACTAGTGCCCTTCCTTTCTCTTTTACATCTAAATTTTACACAACTTTAATTTGACTTAATATTAATGTTAAGATAGAAAATCGTTAATATTTACTAATGCTGGACACTGCTCGTTTATTCAACTAAACTTGTTAGAATAATCGATCGGTGTGCTACGGTACATCAACTTATACTGAAACAGAAATAACATTGGCCGTTTTTATAACAACTTATAATGATAACATAAGTGTAATGGTATGATAATAATAACAATAATGATAATGATAATAGTAATTATAGTAATAGTAGTTATAATTATGAAAGTAAGGGTAGTGGTAACAATAGAAGTACCTTGCTGTTCGCGAATTAACATAATTAAACTTACGGGTAGTTCTGACTGATTACAATATAGCAAACATAATTCAGAATTTTGGTCGAATTTTAGTTAATGTGTTTTTCGCTTGTAGTCATTGTAGAGGGAGTCGGCACGTTGTGCTCTGGTGTTTTAAAATTCTGTTACTTATACGGGAGTAGCCGCACGGACTCTCTCCCGATACATATAAGTGAAGAAAAGGGAAAAGAGCTATTGTTAATGATCAGCTCGGTTTTCCCGTTTTCTCTCACATGTTAAACGAGTTCAAAAATTTAGGCTATTGCGTATGGTACATAAAAAAAATTCGGGAATGTAATAGAAAAAAGGGTAGCTCGGCGAGTTATGCATCTATAAAAACCAAATCAGAAGTTGATGATGTTGTTTTGCTAGGAGTGTAATATGTATTATTGTTTGTCTATATGTATTAACTCTACGTTATTCTAATTTTTAACATCATATCAAGTTGTGCCAGCATTTAGTATTGCACCCCAGTTGAGCTGTTCCCAGTTGGACATTTTTGCCTCTATTAGTTTTTAAAGTTGTTTCGTTTCTCTTCACTGAAAAGTATTTTATTATCTTATTTGCTTTTCGTTTCCGGTCAGCATGGGCTAACGTGCGTTTGCATGAATCATAGTTGGTCGATGTGCTGCAGCTACAAATAGAGTTTGCAGGTGATTCATCTTTTTTCAGATACACGTTGGTCCCTGCTCGAAAGTACTTTCAAGTCAACATGGAAAATTCCGAAGAAACGAGCGGGGAAAAAAAATATTAGTAGTTTAAGTTCATCGACATTACAACAGTAAAGACTGCATAACCTATGCGTACTCTATAGTGCAATATGCCACACGATATACCTAACTGAACTACTACCTGAAGAAAAAAAAAAATGATGCGTTCAAAAGTAAAAAATTTAATCATTTAACAATTTATTTGGTGTACTTATATCGACATTTACGTAAAAAATTGTAGAGCATGGTCACATAATATTATGTGTTTTTCATACGGAAACTTTTTCGTTTATGATTCCTCGACACTCAGTTGGTCTAAGATCACAAATTATATACAGAACTATAGGTTTTTATAGTTGACTGGCAGAAATGTTTCAAACAAAAAATTTTGTACTGTGTTCGTTGAGGGGCACTGTCAGGTGCTATTTGTCTTTGGTGATGCGACGTAGGTGTGTGGCTAGTTTTAACTCCATGTTTATTTATAATCTTCAATTATTAAATAAATAGTAATAGTTTTCATAGTAAAAGTTACTGGAGATGTTTTTAATTGTTAATTAGCTTCAATGTAACAGAAGAGAATACAGCTTCGGCAGTGTTTCTTTTTAAGAATTGGTTCAGAAAAGTATTTACATTGTTTTTGTAACACACTTATGTACTCCAGTAATGATTAATATTTAAATCAATCCTTAAAAGCAAATATAACAAGAAAATAATACAAAAACAATGACAGCTATGATACAAACAGCCACAAGAAAAAATCATGACCATTTAATTTGTAGTAGAGCTCTGTACTTTAAAAATATTTTTCTCAATTTAATCCTATAAAATCACTTATCTTACACCACCTACATAAGTTTTTGCAGCCCCAAGTAGCGGATTAATAGTAAAAAAAGCTTTTTATTATTTTATCAAAAAAAAAAGTAAACTTTCCGTATGAAATGGATGTAATGTATGAATAAGCATAATAAATATTACTTTTTAATGTGCTAACTCAAAAGTACTCCACAAAATGAATAGATATTCAAGGAAAACTGCAATTCTCACTCACAAAATACAAATGTGTAAGGAGCTAACAAATTTGTTTTATTAATACCCTGTCAAATAGGTATTTTCCAGCTCAGAAGTATACTTATTACTTAAACAAACTACATGAGTTGTGTGAAGTACATTATAGTTGAAATTAACGCTTGTAACAGATCATTGTTTACACAAGGCTATGTATTCTTGTTAGTTAGTATCGACATATTTTCCACTGAAGATGGTGCTATTTTAAATTGCTGCATGATGCAAATAGCAGATATAAATAAATTTATATTAAAATATTGTAACAACAGAGTGATGAACGTAATGCGAAATGCCATTAAAAAACGCATATAATGATCGAAAAACGGTCTAAGATCCGAATAAAAACAGTGTTTTTGACAATCCAGATATTAGGTATCTTTTAATGTGTAATTTGTTGTCATTATTCTAAAAGCACATCATGAAAAAAATTTTATTCATACATGATCACGTACAAAAAATGTCAAATATTTTTGTTTTGAACAGTAAGTGTTATCTAAATTCTATAAAATGTTTATTGTTTAAGCTGTGCAAGTTTACTAGTTCTTAAAATAAATGCTGTTTCCTTATTGAAACAGAAGTTCAATACTTCTTGCAGCATCCTTGTTTTTATCTTATTCTTGTATTCTGCAAGCTAATTGCGACAATTTTTATGCTACAATGACTTTTTTTTACGCATATACCAAAATTTTATGAAATTTTTATTTATTAATGGACTCATAAAATCCCAGAAATCAATAAATTATATTTAAAGAGTTACTACATAGACAAAGCACTAGAGCCTTCTTAATTACGAAGAGTAGTAGTCTTCTCTAGTAACAAAATTGGCCTTAAAATTACTAGAAAAATGTAGACAGTAAAGCTAATAACAGAATAATAGACAGTAAAATAAGGTCTTGATAATGACCTCGATCGAAAACATGGTTTTTATTGCAAAATGATTTTTTTTTGCTTTTTGTTTAATTATTATTGATGATCTCAAAGAGTGTTGACTTTTAAGAAGAAAGTTTTAAATAAAAGTTGTCCAGAAGATGATTTTGCATAGGGACTAGGTATCTTAAAAAATTTTAAAAATTTTTTTTCATTACGTAAACAAAGGAAAAAGGAAATAGCCCAAAAATTGTAGGTATTAAAATACAATACTTCCAGTGCTCAAAATTCAACAAAAATCAAGTAAATTGCAGTCTCTGGTATGCTTATAAAAGTATCTCAGCCACGAAGTTACCAGATAGATTTCGTTGAAACTTTGTACAATTGATGCATTAGAAATATAGAATACACCATTAAATTTTTGTTGTAGTTAAAGATAAAAATGTAACATGCACTCTTATGAAAAAAGTGGAGGTTATGAATATTTTTATAAATATCTCGAAAGTTACTGAACAGATCCTATTGAAAATTAAGGAGAATATAAATAAACATAACAGAGAAAATATGGTAAAGAAGTAAGGCACTGAGCTCACCACTGAATTCAATGATCAATCAATTGTTAATGACACTCACGGAACTTGGTTACTTTTGATGCCATGTTGCGTTGACGCTGTTGGCGGGAAATACAAACGTAAAATTTAACGTAACTCCAAAAAATTTGGCTTAGAAAAACATGATTTTTTTTTCGTTACAAGCACGTAATTAAATAACACTTGAATAATTGAAAAATTTAATTAACTATAAATAATTTTGGTTACATAAAAAATACTTTTGAACAAAAAATTACAGACTATTGAAGACTTGAGCGTTAATACATCCATATCAATCTAGTATTCGGTCAAATAATTCTGTTATAAAAGTATTCATTCAGCTTACATCATGTTGTGATTCGGTTACACGAATGAGTCCTTAGGAATCTTCTCCAAACAAATCTCCAATACCGTTTCAATTATTAATGTATCGGTCTATAATATTTGAGAATGAAATATTAGCATTTACAATATTCTTTCCAATAAAAACTCATGTCATGTTTATATATATGACATTTGCTATTATGATCGTACGTCACACGTCACCTACGCGTCTCATCGAAACATTTATATATCACTAAGATTGGTAGAGAAGTGTAGTTACATTTGTTAAAGTGAGTTTTTAAGTTTAACCATAGCGGTGATCCTAATTATTATTTTCACTTTTTCCCTAGCTCATTTTCTTCTTGAATATTCACTTTATAGAAGAAACTTGTGTTCCGATAGATTTTATCAACCTTTTTGCCGTATCTAAGAGATAAAGTGAATAAGAATACGTGTAGAAACTGCTGCTGTCACCCGTTCTGAGTTGAGCACACTGACGGCGTAGCGCCCAAGTCGACCCAAAGGACCAACTTGACTACGTAAAGGCTGCCACGATATTTTTCATTGCACATTTAATTAATTATAAAACAAAACCACTAGAAAATGTCAGGAAACATGTGTTCTTATGAAATTTTTTCTCAGCTTTACGATGACCTTATTTATTTTGATCTACATTTTCTCTGAGGTACTAACAATGCATTTTTAAATGGCATGTACCAAGGACCAAGCTTCTCTAAGCTTTTATCAATTTTTGACTCATTGTATGTACTGCTGCGTAATTTTCGTCCCTTTATCAGTATTGAACATCAATATACAGGAGTCATTTGACCTAGGAAAACTTGATGTTTGGTAGGTGCTCATAAAAAAAAATTCATTTTTTGGGGTCTCAGAGAAAATGTTGATCAAAATAAATAACACCATCGTATTGCTGATGAAAAATTACGTAAGAATAGGTATTTACGTAGCGGAGTTGGTAATTTGGATCATTTTGGGCACTGTCAGTGCACTTGGCTTGCAGTAAGCTGTGGTGACGATTTTTGCACGTATTTTCATTCACCTAATCATTTGTTAGCAGCAATAGGGTTGATCAAATTTATCTATAACCAATTTTTTCAAAATACAAAGAAGATGAGTCTGAACGTCAAAATAAAAATTAAAGCGGTCACTACGGCTGAAAAAGTGGAAATGCAGTACTAAAAATATTATTTGTAGGAATAATTGGATCTAACATTTTTTTTCTTTTTAATTCAATAAAAAAATAAAAGAAACAAAGTACATTCAGTTGCAGAATTTCATAATAATGGAAATATCCTTAGTGGTCAAAGCTTCTGACGCCCTAACTAACAGTTAACTACGTCTATTTTGTGTTAGCACAAAGGTGTTGCAAAATATTGAAAATTTGTTATCAATCTTTTAATCTTTCCGTATCTGTAAATCGTTGACAAATTCTATACTTTATAGGTCTGGCGGGCCTATAGTTACTAAAAAACTGTGTGATATTCTAATCCAGTTTTACAACGAAAAATTACACTAAGACGTGTAGTATACAAAGTTGTAAAAAAAAGTTATTTAAATTTGTGGCTTTTGTTACATCTGCAGATGTTTCAAGAAACTTTCGGAAAAATCCTTTATTAAGTATTTTTTGAGCTTTGTATACAATTTTTTTCGGTAATATTTCTTTTTTCATCATCGCAGCGTTTTTATCATAAACAAAGCATTATTCGTACCTTGTGTGTCACAAATCAATGAATGGGAGATTGTTGCGCACTATAAGAAGAAAAGAATTGGCCTTATTGGATCTTTGAATTATCATACCGAATTATTATTCGTTAGAAAAATCTCTTCATTATAAACGCAGAATACTCACTATGAACAGCATTGCTTTTAACTAGTGTGCTACAAGAAAATTGATCGGATATTATTGCACTCTAAATGTGAGAAATAATACCTTCAGGATCCTTCAATCGTCATGTTGAGGCTTTATAAAACTATGTTTAATTTTGTGATACAACATTTAGCTGTAAAAATCATTTATTTAACTCAGACTTACAGCTCTTTTATCAGAAATTTATATTTTACAACATCTGTAATATATCTTAATTACTTGTGCTGTGATCGAGCGTATGAATAATAAGGACTAACTTTTCAATCTAATCTTATGTACAATTTTTTACAGACTCTTGCATATAGCACCGAAACTAGTTCTAGTCTCATTTAAAATAGTTGTTAGCTATCATTTCTTGTTCTTAAGTAAAAATATAAGTTTTAGTATGATCTACTACGTTTAATTAATCATCTCTAATTCCGCAGCACTCTAAGTTTTGTACAACATCGAATACAATCATTAAATGTATTTATAATACACAAAGTAATATCACCTGGAGTATACTTCCATTTTGTATTATACATGTCATTAGAGCCCAGAAAAAAAGACATTTTCACACAGTAATCTATGTGTAGGTGTAAAAATTATGACAAGGTTTTCTAACAAAAAAAATTACTACAACAAAATTTGAGCACAGTCTAATGTCCTATCAGGCAATTTTTTTGTGCCAAGTTATATTCAGATCACGTCGTTATTTCTGATTAAGATGCAATTTCTTTGCAGAATATTAATTAATTTTAGCTCGATATTCACGAAAAAGGCCTTTTTAATTTTGAATACTTACAAGATCAGTGACAAAATAGTAAATAGCACACAGCTTGAGCAACAAACCAGCAATAAATTTTCTCGCTTGCAGATTTGCTCTGACCCATTCCAGAGTTGAGATACTTAATATGTTCTGATAACGTTATATCAAGCTAACGAATCTTAGTGTATCTAAGTTCTGTAGATATCAACAAGTTTCGTTCTTGCATCACAATTGAGCAACAAATAAGCGACTAATCGTCTATAGATTCAACAGTTGAGGTTGTTACTTAAGAGCTACTATCTTTATGTACTTTAACGTTAAAAAAATTTTATCAGCTGTAATTTGATGTGATATTAACTTTAAACACTGTTGTTTAAAAGTAAATTTTGATTAAATTATGAATTATTTTTTATGCGTCACAGAGAAAAATTTCAAACATTTTTTAGAAACAAAGGAAATAATTCAGGATTTTTCTAGGATTTTCCGATTTTATAGGATCTTTATAAACCCTATGAACTGAAAATACTAAAATTGCTTACGAAGTATTTTTTTAATTACTATTTATTACACTCATACAAGTGTATTACAACTTTGACAATGTTGTAACAGTATTACATACAAAATTAATAATGCATAATAATTTTTTTAAATTCCATGACGTAAGAAAATTAAGTATTGAGCGAACAAACGTCGATGATTAGTAACCGCACTGTTTATTAGTAGTGTTAAGTGAACAAACAAAAAAATAGGTTAGCAAACATCAGTGATACGCAACAAACTTTTTACCTGTATTCTTAAACAAAAAATTATATTACTGGACGGGCATGCGTTGACAATATATTCCTTCATTTCATAACATCGTTTAATAAAAAATTAAAAAAACGAAATCGACCCTAAGAATACATTATTAAATTACACATAGGTGGCAAGTGACCTATGGTGCACAATGTCAAGATATTTACACTATTAACAGGGTTGTGTCAAACAAAGCATATTCGTTTAACAAAGAATGAATTGAGTATACATGATAATGGTTATAATAAATAATAAAATTAATAATAAGCAAACAGAAAAATACAATTAAGGTTCAAATAATTTGAATCAAAACAAATGACATGAGATTGGATTAATTGACTATTTGATAATAAATTGATTCAAATATAAATAAAAATTACAAAGATTAAACTAAGTGAAATTTATAATGATGATAACTGTATGATCTTAAAATAGTTCTCAACCAGTTGAGAATGATACATGATCTAAGTTTAGTAGAAAGATTTTTCCAGAGTCATCTTAGCCTGAATGTGGTAGTCTGTTAAAGATAGCGTTATTATGGGTAAATTGTTCCAGAAGAGTTCGTAGCTTCCTTAATTAGGCCTTTAGTATAGAATATGTTTCAAATTCAGGCATTAAATAACTTAAGTAAATGAACAATTTTTAAAAATACGTAGAATGGCGAAGTAACGACAAAAGGAGTCACTGTTAGAGAGTTTATACTTATAAGCTGTAGCGGAATAATCATAAGAGAGAAGGCTGATGATTGATAGTTCCAATTGATAATCAGAGATGGCAAAGTTATAAAGCACGTTAGTATTATAACTGCCATTATTGTAAAAAAGAAAGCGAATCTCTCATTTATTCGCTCGTAATGATAACCAAATCTCAGATGGCCAATAGTTTATGGCATCGAGGTTTCTCTGAAGAGCATTGCAATCAAAAGGAAAGTTAATAGTAGTGTAGATTTTAGCGTCATCAGCGTAGAAAGAATATGGCAACAGGGTACAGCACGCGTAATATCGTTAAGAATACGCTAAAGAGTAAAAGCCCTACATGCGACCCTTAAAGAACGCCTAACGGCATGAAAAAGGCATTAGAGATGGTGCCATTAGCTCTGACCATTTGCGACCTGTTAATGAGATAAAACTCAAGCCAGGATAGCAACTTACCACAAATTCCGAAATTAAATTTGCGGAGTAGACGATTGCGATCAACTGAATCGAATGCCTTAAAGCAGTCCAGGTAAACTACATCAACTTGTGCTTCTCTACTTAGGTTTGACACAACGAAGTTAAATAACAAAAGCAAGCTAGTAATAGTGGATTTATGGGGTACAAAGCCATGCTGATTAGTGTTTATGTAAAGAAGTAGTGAATCCGACAGTTTATGTGCAACAATAGCATCAAATAATTTTGCTTTAGTGGGAAGCATGGAGATACGTGTGGGTCTTTAATCTTCCTGAGGGTCACCACATTTATGGGTTGGTGTTAAAAAAGGCAGTTCTCACGTCAATATAAGAATCACGGAACTTAAGGATACGTTAAACATTGTATGTAAGGATCACAGTAATGTATGAAGAAAGTTTTTGACGAAAATGGGTGAAAGGAGTCAGGACCGCATGCCATATTATATTCAAGTCTATTTATGGTGGATATGATATCATCAAGGAAGAAAGGCAAGGCAGACAGAATTTCGATAGTCATGATTATGGCGATGCGAAGAACAAAACTAGAGTTATGATATTAATTGAAATTTTGAGCAATCATCCGTCTCCATTGCATTAAAGCTAGTTGAGTCACCGAGACGCATGATTACTGAAAATCTGTAATATTTACTATTATTCTTTGTAGAGAAAAGTAATGTATTACGATTGGAAAAAATGCTTTTTGCGATATTGCTACTGTAGCTCTTACAATATTGCTTAGATGTACGAATACATAAAGCTCTTTTAGAATAAGAATACATCTACAGCACCATCTTGACTTATGTCTAAGTACTATGTATGTACGGGTCTGCTGCTGCACATCAAGCCAGTTCAGTTGATTGCTAGCCTTTAGCCAGTAAATACGGCGACAGTTTTTGTAAGGACGGTAAGAAGGCAGAATAATGACGACAATACCCTTTTATAATAAAACTTATTCCATTTTTCATAAGAAAGTGCTCAGTGGTTTTTCTTTTCTATCCCAACATTATTCCCTAATCCTAAGACCCTCGCGCAGTAGACTTGAATGTGCCAACAGGTTATGGGCCCAGCACGCTTCCATGCGCGAGGTTCTTGGTGATAAGCGACTTGTGCTGGAATTTCGCGTTTTCGAGATTGACGTGCCTTTTTACTTCTTCTAAAATAATTTTTCTTTAAAACCATGAATGACAGAAGCGGTATGCCACTTGAACCCGAGGTGGAAGTCGAGGTCAAGGTATCATTGGTATTGGAATGTGCGGCAGAAGGCAGACAATAGGTGCAACCTGTGCCACTGCAGGAGAAAGTAGCGAGGGAAGGAGAGGAAGACAGGGCCAGGTCCATGAGGGACGCAGTGTGCCAAACGAACAGTAAGTCGCTTTTCTTTGTTGTAGTTGCGAGTAGGAGCGGGAATGTTATATATATAATATGTGTGTGTGTGTGCATGGGCACGCACGCGCACGCGCGTCACTTTCCTTTAATTTGTTGCCTCTTGGCTAGGTCTTGCCCCGGGAGGGGAGGTGAGTGGGCGTAGGGACGTTTTAGCAGTGCTGTGACAGGGTGCTGTCACAGGCGGCCGGGGCGCCGGGTTGGGACCAGGAACGCCTAGCCTCATATGTATGCCAGGATGCCGTCGCCACGGCAAAATCATGGCGATCGGCTCGTTTTTCTTTCTCTCTGCAGTCCCAAAGTGCGCGCGCATGTGTTATGTCCGCATATGTGTGCGCATGCATGGGCGGCTCATACGCCATGTTCTCTCCTCAAACGTATCCCGGCGCTCCGGGCAGTATGTGTTCAACGGTTTCTATGCACTTGAGGAGGGGGGGGAAGGAGCAGCCTGACTTGGTTGCTGTTTGCGCGCGTGATGATTGCATATATTGTGTGCGCGAGCAACTGTGTCTCGTTGTTTGCGCAGGCTTGTATGTTTCCGTTTGTATTTCTTCTTGGAAGCAGACAGGTATACTTATGTTACGACGGCTTTATTTTATATGAGGATATGATCGACGCGTATATGTTGCTTTTTCAACTTCGTGCGGATATTTGCGGAGAAAACCTCGTGAGAAATTTATCCGTCAGAATAGAGGACAGTTTATTTATGCACGCAAATAAGAAGGAATCAATCGCAGCCATCTCAAAAAGTAACTTTAAGCCATTTGAGTTCGACAAAATATCACGAGCGACTTAAAACTCTCGCGGCGATATTTTCTTGTCCGCGATAAATAATAAAAGTTTGAAAACTCCAAAAGGTTTAGACGCGCTTTATTTCTCGCCCAGGTATTCAAAAAAAGCCAATTTAAAACGGCAGAATTAAAAAAGATTGAACTTCTAACTGATAGAAAGACAGACGATCAGATAGTTGACAAAATGCATTTCGGCAAATATGATAACAGAATCCTTAAACAGAAATCAGCAAGCACAGCTATTCCGAGAAAGCTGAAGATTATAAAAGATGAAAACATTTTTTTTAAATAGGACAGAGAAAATGACAGACTTGTCACTCAAAGACAAGTTATTAATAACTACTCGAGACAGAGGACTGATAAAAATGAGCTTCTAGTTAAATAGAGTGTGGCCGCGGAAGAAGGAGCGAGCTTGAGACGCCAAATAGGCTGGCTTAAGGAACGACATTTAGCAGACAATCAGAGGGCGATGCAAATCACGAGAACACCAACGGAATAAGGGCCTTGGAAGACGCGATGACGGCTATCTCCAGACTGTCTAGAAGACTGGATGCTTTTATGACAGCACAAGAGGTAGGTCAATCAAATACTAAAGCAGACACTTTTAACTCGACTGCTTTTTCTTCAACGAGATCGCCAACACAAACTTGATCACTTCTCAAAAAAGAATTTCGATTACACATTGCATGACACAACAACTGACCTTGATCGAAGTAAAAGGTTTCTACTCAAACTGTTGAACAAGGATTTACCTTTGTGTTACGACTAGAAATTAACACCTAAAACGAAGATATAATTAATTCTTGATAAATTATTTTTAGAGCTAAAGATTAAAAAACAATTGTACGTTTTGGATGATACCATTAAGTTTCCCGCATTTTCATCTGCGAAAGAATTTGATGATCACAAAGAAAGGGTATAACATACTATAATTAATTACATTGATGATTTTTGTCACTTAAAGACCGCTTATTATTCCAACCCTAAAGAGCTGTCAAATAAATTAAAAAAAATTAAAAGAAAAGAAACTAACTTGTCGTCAAATGAAATCCGACGAAACTGTATTATTTCCGGTATTTCCGAATAAAATGACAGAGGGTCAGACTTCGTTGAGAAATTTTTAGAGTTCCTCAGAAGCTACGAAAATTAACAAGGGAAACAAGCTTTGTCTGAAGAAGAGATATGTGCCGCATTCTATAATGTAGTCATTAGTAACGTATCACAGATTGAAAAGAATGACCAACGACCATTTAAAATCTTTTTTTTAAAGACTGAATCGAGACAACAGAGAAACAGAGCAGCTGGGGAAAGTGTTCCTACAACGGCACTGCGAGTGCAACAGCTAAACTCAGCTCACGATAACGCCTGGTGTTATCGGTGTGATGACAATGGGCACCATTCATACAACTGCCCGGTAGATGAAGAACTGAGGAAGTGCTACTCCTGCGGAAGGCTCCAACGAAACCTTATGAAGCACAAGTGACACTGCAGGGATGCCTTATCAGGTGAGAAGAAAAATGTTGATTGGGATTTTAAAAGACGGAAGAACAAAGATGGTCAAGGATTTAAAAAATCTACTAATAAAAGGGAAAAAAGGGAGTATGACAGTGAACATAACAATCAAAATAAAAGACAAAAAAAATAGTGACAAAAGTAACAAAACTGAAAATAAAACCAAGGGACAAGGTGGAAACACAAATGACGAGAAAGGTAAGACTGTATTTAGGTAAAGCAACATTGCCTCCTCACTGTTTTCAAGTTCTGCTAATAACGTTTAAACTAATAATAACAACCTAATTAAGTTTATTGCCAACTCATGAGCAGCCGATCACTTAGTAAATTCTCAGTATTCAAAAGCTTAAATCATAATTAGACAGGCAAAATTAAGTGTGCTAATAGTAACCCTTTAGCAGATTTGAAAACGGAGGGAGAAGGCACGATCGTTGGTAAAAACAGAAATAATAACTTTAAACTAAGTAACGTGATTTGCTCGGAATCCTTGTCAGAAATTTTACTTTCTGTGAAAAAATTTGTAGATTCGGACCTGGACATATATCTTAATAATAATAAAATTGACATATTCAACAAACTCCCGGCTAAGACAGTGAGAGTGAGAGCTACAGCTCCCCTTCAGTTAATTCATTCGGATACCATGGGTCCAATAAACCCGATCTCACACCCTAAGCGCTATAGGTTTGTGTCAGTGTTTGTAGACGATTTTTCTAGAACAGCCATGGTATATCCAATGAAAGCCAAAAGTGATACAGGAATTTGATTAGAAAATTTTGTTCAAAGCTCCAGAAACATCTTAGGGTAAGACGCCGAGTTCTGATACCTTAGGTCTGACCGAAGTACAGAGTTCACTGGTGGCTACACACGAGAAGTGTTAAGAGGACTGAGGGCCGAACTGCAGCTAGCTAGCCCGGATACACCAGAGTATAATGGAACGGCTGAGCGGTTTAACCAAATAATTGTAAAGAAAACGAGAGTCTACTTGTTTGATTACGGTCTTCTAGAGAACATGTGAGACTTGGCTTAGAGCGCAGCAGTCTATGCTTACAACCAAACACCTCACAGGTCAAATAAAATTGAAATGCCATTGGTAAAATATCACCGCATAAAAATCTTAATACTTAGCAGCTAAAACGCTTCAGATGCTTGGGTTACATGAAAATACAAAGGAATTCCAGTCCAAAATTTAGCTCATTAGCTCAAAGAATTGTTTTAGTAGGATACACACAGGATTTATCCTTATGAAACCAGAAGACAAAAAATTTTATGAAAGTAAAGATGTAAGATTTAATGAACGACACTAACATGACACATGACACTAACTTCACAGGACTGCAGGTATCCCATGATTCAAACAATCAAATCAGTTTTGGACAAGAAAATTTAGAAGAAGACTGCTCTGTAAATCAAAATCAGGATGAAGTATATCATGCATAATTAGCAGAAATTTGCAAAGATCCAATCAACTACCAAGAAGCTCTGAAGAGTAAAAATAGCACAAAATGATTGAAAGCTATAGAAGAAGAAGAACGAAAGTCTATCAACAACAATAACGTCTGGAAGATTGTGGAGAAACCAATGACTGATAGCAACGGCAGGAAACCAAATGTAATTGATTCCCGATAGATTCTAAAAAGGAAAGAAGAAGACATAAAATACAAAGCCAGGTTAGTAGTCCATAGATTTAAAGACAGAAATCAATATGATGTTCTTGAATAAACTATCTAGAAAATAAATTATTAGAACGAGTAATAAAGAGAACTGAGTTATTATTTACACTGTATACTGTGGAATACAAAACACTAATATTATAACCAACACTAAAGTCACTTGAGGCAATAGATCAGCCCATTGAGTTTAGTTCATCTTTTAATTGGTTGTAGTCAGCTTTTACACAGTTCCCACAAGCAGAGAAATTTTTGTGACCAGACAGATTGACGAAGAATGTTTAAAAGAAACCTGGTGGATGATACTTGTCAATCTCAACCATAAAATCAGTTGAATGAGCTGGTAGAATATCAATGTTAGACAAAAATAAGTCAAGAATAGAGCCTGTTTCACTATTCTGATAATTAAATCAGCGTCTTCTGTATGTTCAATGACATAATCTAGTTTTTGGTATTCAAGAGGAGATTCAGAAATCTATAAAATTTTGGTTAAATTAAAATCACCGAGCAGGGCCACTATAGAGTTCAGGTACTTTGAAAAAAATTGCAATAAACATCAAACTTAGTAAAGATTTTGTCAAATAGTTTTAATTCTAAAGACCTGAAGCCTTCGATGACACAAGATCTGATTTTACGTCTAAGGAATGTATTATCTAGGTGCAAGAACTCTAGGCTAACATTTAAGTTCAGCAAACCGAAGGAAGAATCCTACAACAGGCTAAGTTTTTGGGGTACAAAGAATTATGAAAGCCTGACAGAGGATCAAAATTTGACAATACAACACTTGTAGCCAAGTGAGAGGAAGCACAGATAAAACACAGTAAAGCTATTATTATTTCCATTTTGCCTCTGATACAAATACTACCAGATTTGAGTATGCACAAGAGATAATATTATATATGACATTGCCTACACCTTACGCCACTGCGTTTGAAAGTTTTACACCCACCGAGGCCACAATTAGCGGAGCTTTCAAAAGATATAGTCCCGAAATATACAGTAAAAGCACAAGTAGCGGAAGGCAACGTTGATTGTTCAATGTGTGGATTAAGTATGACTAAAACAATGGGTGTATGTGAAGTTAGAAAGCAATAAAACAGAGAACATTAATTTAACACGTTAATATGCTTATTTATTTACCCAGCTCTTGTGCAGGCGATTGTGAGTCTATATTTTGGTTGAATTCTTATTTGAAATTTCGATCCTGATTATTAGTAACAATTTTTTATTTACTTTTTTTTAAATTTATTATTAAAATAAAAAAATATTTTTATTGGTAGCACCAAGAATTTTTTGTATGACTTGAAATTCTCAATTCTTTCAAATTGAAATCACTGTCTTCGTAAAAAATCGATTCAGAATTTTAAACGGAAGTTACTCAAGTATTGGTGATGCTACAAGCATATTCATAACAGTGAATAGTATTAATAATAAAACAATATTTAACACAAACGTGTGCAGCATCAAAGGATATGGCTTCCATGATTCACCAAGAAAAAGTGTGCTATATAGTTTCAAGTTAGGAAATCTTTCAGAGAGAACGTTATTCCTCTGCATACGAAGAAGTTAAATTACAAATTTTCATCTAATTCAATGATTATTTTTTTAGAGAAAGTGATTTTAACTTGCAACACGGATCAGGAAGTGTGCAGGGGCTTAATCAATACATCGAGTTTTCGTGTAATGGATAATACACTACATCGCTTGTTGTGAAGATTGAACCTATGAACAATACGCGATTCCTTTCTCAACTTAGAACACTATATCTATAGAAATAATCATTCAATTTGATTAAAATTTGAAAGAAAACTACTTCGCACACCGAAGAACAACTTTTTGACTGAAAGTTTTCTTGCGTCGAAACTTTATAGCACACTTTTTTTTGGTGAATCGTATTAATATATTGAGAGATTTATTCTGTGGATCGGGAAATGAGCGAACACACCTTGTAATAGTTAATAAGATTTAATAGAGAAAGAATTTAATCATAAGAACAATACACCTTTCAGCCAATGACAAACGGCTGCTTGCATGCATGACCACAAGCTTCGACGGGCAGACGAGATCTCTCTTGCGCCCGCTTCGAGCGCCAAGCGTCTGCATACTTCACACAATAGCAACTTGCCAGAGATGGCACCTCTAGTCCACCTCTCATACTTACACATATATATCCATTGGCATAAATAAACAATACATACTCAACACACCTCCTAACATTGATACCAATAGAACTTGTTTCAACAAGAACAGAACAAGAGAGATCTCATCTGTCCGTCAAAGCATGCGGTCATGCATGCAAGCAGACGTTTGTCGTTGGCTGTAATGTGTACCATTGTTATAATTATATTATTTCTCTATTAAATCTTATCAACTATGACAAGGTGTGTTTGCTCATTTTCCAATGCGTGGAATAAATCCCTTGCTATATTAACATGGTAGCAGCTCGGTGGTTACATGTTATAAAAGTGTAAATTCAACACTAAAAGAAAAAGTTCTTGTGAAAGTATACCGTTGTTAATTACGTGTTCCGTTCTAGTTTTAAAAATTGAAGAGATTGCATGCAAGCGATCACAGATTAAAAAAGTGCGAATCCAACACCGAGAAGCTTAAGAAAATTTTTGGTAAATGTGATCAAAGACATACTGGTGTTGAAAGAGTATATTTTCAAGGAGAGAGAAGAATCGAAAAATCTAGAAAATTCAAGAGAGGAAATGAGCAATTCTAAAATGGCGGAAATATCGATACCTGTGTTTGATGGCCCAGATTATGCACACTGAAAGAAAATAATAACGATGTTTTTAAGGTTAAAGAAATGTGAAACGGTGATAGAAAGAGAAAAAGTATCGACGGACAAAGAAAAAGAATGGGCCAAGAACGACTTAAAGGCCATGAATTATATTTACTGTGCTATTTCAAATAAGCAGCTAGAATTTATTGGTGATTTGGACATAGTATTCAAGATTATAAAAAAGTTTGATGCTATATATTTAAAGGAATCAACGGCTTTGCAGATAATATACCAGAATAAGCTGGAGAAAATCTGGTTAAAGGATTTTTCAGAATCGTTAGTGTTTATTAGTGAATTTGAAAAATTAGTGAACGAGTTAAAAGCAGCTGGAGCTGTAGTGAATAAAAAAG
The DNA here is from genome assembly GCF_000648655.2 of Copidosoma floridanum. The sequence goes on from NW_019379945.1 coordinate 442,529, forward strand.
AAAAATTGAATTATTTATTGAGAACATCACCAGAATCGTATACTTATATTGGCGATTTAATAAACACGTTAAAACCGGAGGATCAAACAGTTAGTTATGTGATCGACAAAATAAAAATGTTGGAAATTAAAAATAAAAGTAAAAGAGCTAGTGAAAGCGTAAAATTGAATTTATTCATGTCGAAATCAAAAGGTCACGAGAAACAAGAAAGAAAACTAGAAAGAGCCTGTTACGGCTGTGGTGAAATTGGACATTTAAAGAAAGATTGCCTGAATGTAAACAATGCTGGCTATCAAGGTCGAGCACAAAAAAGCGGATGCAAACAATTTCGTGGAAACAACACGCAACAAGGAGCATTAAGAGGTAGAGGCAGAGGCATCAAAGGCTCGAGTGGACAACGAGGCAGAGGCTACGCGTCGCAACAAGAAAAGTGACAGCAAGGCAACAGCTCGTTCAGCGCCTTTTCTGCGAAGATCGTCGAGTCTACTGCAATGCATAGCGCAGCGCAAGGTAAACGTATTGACTGGCTTTTAGATAGCGGTTGTACTCATCATGTGGTAAATCGAGTAGATATTTTCATAAATTGTATTGAATTAAAAAATTCAGTAAACGTAAATATAGAAGACGGTAGAAGTTTAAAAGCAACTAAATAGGAAAAATTTTGAGTTACTTTATGGTAGACGATAAATCAGTAAGAATTGAAATGTCTAATGTCTACTATGTTAAAGAAATGAAAGAAAATTTATTAAGTTTATCAAAAGTTACAGATAAAAATAAAAATGTTGCTCCAAAAAATACGGCAAAAATGTATAACAGTGGGGGTGCGCTTTTATCTATCGCGTATAAAACAGATAAATTGTACAGAATGCAAAGTGAAATTAGAAACAAACATAAGATTACGGTTAATACTATGATTACCGAAAATAATGATAAAATTACTTTGAAGGAAAAATGGCATCGTATTTTGGGACATGTGAATTTTAAATACTTGAATGTTTTATGTAAAAATGAACTATCAGAAGGTCTGCCAAAAGAAATTGAGGCGAATTATATGAAATGCACTATTTGTATGGAAAATAAAATGCACAATTGACCATTTAAAAATAATAGACAAAAGGCCAAGGAAATTTTAGAAATAGTACATACTGATCTGAATGGGCCTCATAATACTCCTGGATTAAATGGGGAAAAATATTTATTTATTAACTTTTATTGACGACTTTAGCAAAATAGCCAGAGTACATCCAATTAAATCGAAAGAGCAAGTCTATGATTGTTTTGTGTTATGTATGAATGAAACTGAAAATATTACCGGGAAAAGAATAAAAAAATCGAGGAGTGACAACGGAAAGGAATATGTAAACAAAAAATTTTTTGAATGAGTTAAAAGAAAAGGTATCATTTTAGATGCTTGGCCACCGTATGAACATGAATCAAATGGTACTGCTAAGAGATACAATAGAAGCATTATGGAAATTGCTAGATGTTTGTTATCTGAAGCTGCAATAAATAAAAGATATTGGCCAAAAGTTATATGCTCGGTAGCATATTTAAATAACAGGACACTTGCAAATACTGCTGATTTAAAAACTCCTTTTAAGTTGTTCTTTGGTATGAAACCCAACGTTCAACATTTATAAATGTATGGAAGCAGAGTATTTGTACGTGTGCCTGAATAGAAAAGGCGGTCAAAATGGGATAGAAAATCAGATTTAGGAATTCTTGTAGGTTATGAAAATGTAGGATATCGAATTTTTATTAATAATAGAGTTATCGTAGCAAGACATGTAGATGTCATTGAAAAAGATGAATATTGTATTGGATTAGGGCATAATGATGATGATGAATCAAAAAATGAAAATGAAATTGTAGATGACAAATCCAAGTCAAGCGACGAATTTAAAGTTGCTGAGTATGAAAATGACAATGATACCACTGAGAGAAAATTAATGTCAATATCAAAAAGAGAACAATGTTAATAGACCGAAAAAAAGTGTATAGCGTCCAGAAAGATATAGTTATAACTATGTATATAATACAATTTGTGTAAATTATTGTAGTGCAGAAAATCCAAAAAGTTTCGATAAAGCGATTGAAAAATTTGAATCTGATAATTGGAAAAATGCGATGAAAAGAGAAATTGACTGTTTAAATAAAAATCAGACTTGGATATTGGTTAATAAGCCAAAAGTTAAGAGTTTTACGTGTAAAATGGGTTTATTCGAAAAAAGATGAAAACAAATTCAAAACTAGGTTAGTAGTAAGAGGGTTCCAAAAAAAGAAAATTATTAAAGATATTTATTCTCCTGTAGCTAAGATGCAAACTTTGAAAATTCTGTTATCGAATTGTTGTCAAGAAGGTTTCATTATTGATCAAATGGATCTTGAAACAGCGTTTTTATATGGAAAAGTTAAATCAGAGGTATTTGTCAAACAACTGAAAGGTTTTGAAAATAATTCTTATAAAGTATGTAAATTTCAAAAAGCATTGTATGGTTTCAGAGAAAGTCCTAGAGCTTGGTTTGATTGTTTTGATGAATTTATAAAAAATGTAGGATTTGAAAATAGTAAAGTAAACAATTGTTTAAATTCTTTGAGCAATGGAAAAGATAAAGCTTACATTATTTTATTTGTTGATGATCTATTAATTTGTTGTAAAAGTCACAAGACTATTGATGTGATTTAGGGAAAATTGTTAAAAAGATTTTGCATGAAGGATTTGGGAAAAGTAAAGAATTATTAGGGAACAAATATTAGTTATTATATAAAGAAAAATGTTATGTTTTTGAGTCAGATAAATTATATTGAATCTTTGGCAAATAAGTACAAACTAGAAAATGCTAAATTGTATGATACACCAATGAAAATTAATTCAAAGCTAGAACAAGCAAAAGAAGTTAGAAATGATTTGAAATATCGAAATTTGATTGGCGAACTTTTGTATATAAGTTCAGGCACGAGACCTGATATAAGTTATAGCCTTAATTATTCAAGTCGATTTCAAAACTGTTATAATGAAACACATTTTAAGAACGCGACGAGGATTTTGAAATACGTGTACCTCACAAGAGTATTGAACCTAATGTACAAGAAAAATGATAATGCAGATATAGTAGATTGTTTTGTTGATTCAGACTAGACAGGTGACAGTCTTGATAGAAAATCCACATCAGGCTATGTGATAAGATTTTTGAGTAATGTGGTTTATTGGAAAACGCGAAAACCAAACAGTGTAATAAAGTCTTCGACTTCAGCTGAGTATGTTGCTTTGTCAGAGGCTATAAGTGAATTAAAGTTGATAAAAGATTTGGTAGACATATTTAAGTTAAAGTTAAATAAACCGATTAAAATTTATGAAGACAATTCAGGAACTTGAAGCATCGCGAAATTTGGAAATTTTACGAAAAATTCGAATCATATTGAGGTGCATCATCATTATATTCATGAAAGTTACTTAAAAGGAATTCTTGATACAGTAAAAGTAGAATCAGAAAGTGATATTGCAGATATTTTCACGAAATCTCTTGGAAAGTTAAAATTTGAAAAATTTAGAAGTATGTAAAATTAGGTTAAATGAATAAGTTCTATTCGTATAAATGTAAGGAGGCGTATTGAGTATATATTGTACTCAACAAATCGTAACAGCCACAACTTTTGATACTTCACACTTAAATTAAATGTTAGTTAACTATTTATCTTAGTCAATGTTTTAGTCATACTTTTATCATCACCAATACTTAATTAACTCACGTTTAAAATTACAAATCAATTATTGTATTTTTTAAGGAGATACAGCGATTTTAATTCAAAATCAAAAATTCATGTCACGTTAATTATGCACTACTAAATGTTTATCTCAAAAAATACTCATTAAACAAAAAAACTTTAAATAGGAGAAAGGAGCATTTTTTAATCTTTATAAGCTCCTACTTTTTAAAAATCGATTTAGCAACGTTCAAAACTTCGGTTTCTTGGCAGCATTGTTTGAGGGCTTCGATCGTGGAGCCGGTGACTTGATCCAGATTGTAAATTGTATTTATTGACTGTGTGATAGGACCTAGAGAAAAGGAAGTGGTAATTAATCTAGTGATCAGGACCCAACAGGACCTAAAGAAAAAGAAGTCGTAGTCTGTGGTAATAGCATTTTTAAACACTTACTCCAGAGCACTCCGGTAGTATTATTCTCTGTTCCAAATTACAATAGAAAGAGGGAGAAGTTCTTTCATTGTACTCTAAGCAGCTCGCTCAAAAACGCTGTAAGAATAGTCATCAATGTACTCATCATGAAAGTATAATCCAGGCTAGTAAGAAATAAGAAAATCAATCAAGTTGAATTATAGTATCACAGTTCAGTGATTATATGTTTGTGTAAAATAAATGTTTGTATGTGTAATTTAATTTTCGTTTTGTTATGTTTCTCTAGTAAGCGTTTTAATGAACACGCAAGAACGGTGTTAAGAATCAAATACAAAAGTTTTGCTTATTGACAAATAAGCCTAAACGTGACACAAAATAATGTGGACAAAACCGCTGTCTTTGTCTCAATCCAGTTTCTTTGCAGAAATATGTTTGTTTACGTGCATATTACAATATCTTAAACTTATTTAAAAAACTATCCCTTTATTTTCAACTTTTTTAGAACAATAGCATAAAAGAAAAGGATTTTTTTGGTTGATTCGTACCACATATTCTTTAGCGCATAAATTGGTATATATGCTCATACAAAAATAAATACAATTTTTTGATGTTGCAAAACAGTGTTAATAGTTGGCAATGACTTTTACAGTATATTTAAATGGTAAGTTATTTTTTTTTTTTTTTTATAAAGAAACATAATAATTCGTTTTATTTCATCAAACTACCATTTATAGAGTACAAAAGAAATTTTTTTTGAATTTCTACGTAAAAAATATTTATGTGTGTGGGGTGCTGTAAGTACAAATTAATTCAAGTTTGAAGTAATGCGTTTGAATACAATTAAATTTTTTTTAACGTTTATCTTTTAACCTCTGTTTTTTCAGTTTTGTACGTAAGTTTATATCAACTTCTATTACGATTTTTTATATTTAGATCGAACAATTGCATTAGGAAAGTATTACAAAAACAAGAATCTGTGTCAGGTCCGCAATCATGAGGATACGAAGCATGTACTACGGCAAAAGTAAAAGACAGAAAAAATTCATAAACAGCAAAAGCTGACTGTACCTAATAAAATTAATAAAAAGTAAGTAGCCAGCAAACGCAATCTCAACAAAACATAAGATTGGAAACGTATTCTGTCGGAAGCATAACGATTATCAGTTCAGTGATACTCTTAATCTGCAAAGCGATGGATTTATGAATGCGTATTTTATGAATTATTATTAATAAGCAGCTGAATTTATGCAAAACACTTTGTAGTGAATTTGAAAAATT
>NW_019379945.1:454831-485195 GCF_000648655.2 Copidosoma floridanum
GAAAACGTTAGGCGAAGCTATAGTAGCCGCGCTGAAAATGGAAAGCGACTTAAGCCTACGAGAAATAATGCTGGCACGAATCGAGGCCCAAATATACCAAGCGAGAGCAGAAACAAGAGATACGGACGATCGTGCGAGCAGCCACGAGCAGGCAGAAATACGTGACACAACAGATAAAAATAAAATAACAGGGGACTATCAATATTGCTCATATTGCAATGAATACGGGGAGCATGCTACAAAAGTATGTATGAAATTAGTAGCAGACGCAGCGAATAAGAGAATTCAAAACCCAGACATAAAAACAAATGATCCACCAGTGCAGGTATCACAAGATAAACAAAACGTAAGGGATAAAAATTGCGATTACTGCAAACGCAGGGGGCACTATACAAGCGAATTATAACAATTACAACAACCAGTACGGTAACTACAGTAATTATAGAGGAAATTATAATTATAACAGAAATTATAATAGGGATGAAAATTATAATGACAGAGGACCTCCGAATGGAACAAATGATGCACCTGATGAAAAAATATCCACGCATAGCACGGAATATTTAAACTCGCAGGACGCTCGTCGTGCTGCTTAAGCGCCGAGCGGGCCCCAAGAATAGAGAAGGAGATAGAGCATAAAAACGAAACGGAGTCAGCTGAAGGAGAGGAGCAAGCTGAGTCAAATAAAATACACATCGGAGGTAAAGAAAGCGAGACATCACACAAAGGAAAGTATATGAAAAATGAAACAACTAAAGTATCGCTAGAAACAGACTCCGAACAGGCTCCTCAAACGGCTGAGAATTCTCACAAAGAAAAAAGAAGTGAAACAGAATTTATAACTAGTAGCCCTTTAGCTGGTAAAGAAAAAATCCATGAAAACATGAACCTACCTCTCCGCAGGGTAAATATATCGAGTACTGGAAGCACATTACCATCAGTAATATTAAACAGCAATCAGCTGCGATCTTATAGCGCAAAATTTTACGCGGATACTGGTGCCGAAGTATCAATTATAAAAGAATGCTGTCTCACTACTGACACGCATATAGAGAGCAGAGAAAAAGTCCTAATACCTGGCGTCACACACGGAGCACGCTGCACGTAAGGGACGACTAAAATACCTCTTAACGGTATAATAATGAATCTGCACGTAGTCCCCGATCCCTTTCCGATAGAATTGGAAGGCATTATGGGCTGAGACGCTTTTAAGTTGTATAATGGCCTCATAAGCGCCAAAGAAAATTATTTAGAATTAAAAGGCATCAGAATCCCATTACTAAAACCAGAATATTTTAAAATCCCCGCAAAATCGAGGAAAATAATATTTGCGCGTACAAAAGAGAAGAGCAGCCACGTACAAGTCGGCTGGGTCCCTCTACAAAATATAAAGGAGGGAATCTTATTTGGAAATTTTATAGGAGAAAATAAAAACTTAAAGATATATGCGGAAATTATAAACATATCAGACAAACTAATTGACGTGCCAGTACCAGAAGTAAATGTTTTCGAATGTGAAACCAGACAAGGGGCGGAACCATTCAGCATCGCTGGGGACGACGCTGAAGGGTTAAACGAAGCCATGATTGGGCTTTTTAATGCTAAAAATTCAGACGGAAAGGTGAAAAATAATGAAATTATAAAAGAAAGAAATGCCGTAGGCGGTAAAAATAATGAGGATATAAAGAACAGCGAAAATTTCAAAGATATTAAGAAATCGGATATAGCGGCTCGAGTAAGCAAAATAATGGAAATCGTCGATACATCTGGCTGCAACATGGAAGAATTAAACCACATCCGGAGCCTCATGGAGTACAATCCATTCGTATTTGGCCTCGACGGCGAGCCACTAAAAGCTACAAACTTACTTAAGCATCGAATAACAACGGCAACAGAGAAGCCAATAGTCGCCAAAAGGGTACGCTATCCAATAAAACTAAAAGAACAGATGCAAGTAGAAATAGATAAACTACTGCAGCAACAAATAATTGAGCCATCGACATTCCCATATAACTCAAATATGTGGATTGTCCCGAAAAACGTGGGACCAAACGAAGAAAAAAGCTGGAGGGTCGTAACAGATTTCCGGCTATTGGACGAAATAACAGTTGGTACGTGCTATTCCCTGCCATTCCAGAATGAAATTTTGGAAAATTTAGCAGCTGCAAAATATATAACCGTAGTAGATCTGAAGAGCGGGTTTTTTCAAGTAGAGATTCACGAGGAGGACGCTCATAAAACTACGTTCTCAGGACCAAACGGACATTACCAATATAAACGAATGCCGATAGGATGCATAGACTCGCCAAGTACATTCATGCGAGTGATAATACTGGCACTAGCAGGCTTACAAGGACGGGAGATAGAAATATATATGGATGACATCATGGTATTCGCAGAAAACTTGGAACAACACGAGATAAGATTCAAAAGGCTCTTAAAACGGCTAGCTGATGCGAACCTCACAATAGAGCCAAGAAAATTCCAATTCCTTAGAAAAGAAGCGAAAGTGCTCGGTCATATTGTAGGCAACGGCCAGATCAAAACGAATCCGGAAAAAATTGAAGCAGTGAAAAGTTTTCCTAAACCAAAAAATGCGAGGAAAATGAAACAATTCCTCGGGTTGGCGGGGTACTATCGACGCTTCATCAAGGATTACGCAAAAATAGCCCAACCTCTCTCAAAGCTTACAAGAAAAACAGCCGAATTTATATGGGAAGAGGAACAAGAACATGCATTTACAAAACTTAAAAACGCTCTGTGCAGTGAGCCAGTGCTGAGGGCTCAAGATATAAACGAACCCTTTATCGTAACAACCGACGCATCCGAGTACGCTATCGGAGCAATTTAAAGCCAGGGAGAGATAGGCAAAGATCACCCTTGCGAATATACATCCAAATGCTTGAAGGGCGGTGAATTACGATATCCGACATACGACAAGGAATTATTGGCGATAGTGTACGCCAAGGAGCAGTTCAGGCCATATTTGTTCGGTCGTAAATTTACAGTCATAACTAACCATAAACCACTCAAACATTTCCACACATTAAAGAAACCGGACTTAAGATTCACAAGATTGAAGGCAGAACTCCGTGGATATGAGTTCGATATTGTTTATAGACCTGGACAGAAAAATAAAGCACCCGATGCTGGGTATTCTCTGCTTGAGCCATATTTTTATGTCTGTAGTCTCCGGATCTTCTTCCGCTATCATTATATGATCTTGCATTTCTTCTTTCTTCACCCCTATCCTGGTATATTGTATAGTACGGTGCTCTGGTCTCCTCACCGCGACCTTTCTTCACTAGCAGCCCCTTTTCTATGTCGTGCCACAATAAACGACACTCTTCTGCTTTGTGCCTAATTCGGCCACAATACTTACACTTGTTTACCTCGTCTTCCTTTTTGTTCAATTCTTTTTTTCATCTCTCATATTTATTGCTGTCTACTCTAGGTAATTTCATAGCCATCATATCCTCGACTTTCAATGCCAATGTAATGGCCTTTGTTAGCGTTATGGGCCTATGTATTGAAACTTCGTGGTTGTACGGGGGATTGAGGCCTAGTATATATTGGGTCACTACTTCTTTTTAAATATTTTTCTTGAATTCCTGCCTTAACATTTCAGAAACTTCAAGGTTTGCTTTTTGAAGCCCCATGGCCCTGTTGAACAACTTTTGCATGCGATCTAAGTATTCTTCTACAGATTCCCTATCTCTTTGTCGTTCCGACCTAATTTTTGCCATAACTGTCTTTGTGCCACTGATGGCCCCGTACCTTTCCGTAACCTCCACGAGAAATTCTTCAATAGACTCAAATTGTGTGATTCTATCATTTAAATGTGCTGCCGCTCGACCTTTTAGCCTGCTGGATAGCACGTCTCTGTCGTCCACCTGCCGGCCTATTGCCCTTACTACCCTTGTGAACGCCGACAGATTTATTGGGTCCCCTAAAAAATTGGTATTGTTGAGATTATTGTGCTCAATTCTTTAATTGAGTAATGTATATTCCTCTCATACTCCCGGTGATGCGGCGATCTGTGTGTAGATCTACCTGTTGTTTGCTCCCACCTCTCCTGGTTATTTTTAAAATTTTCAAACTCCCGCATCGGTCTAGCTTTCCTTCTATCTCTGTTGTGGAATTCTCTTTTTATTTTCTCCCCCCTCCCTTTCTGGCCATCTCCGGAGCAACTCTGTCTCCCTTCTCCAATTGCCAAGCTGATTCCTAGCGGGCCCCCTATCTGACTCATCCCATTCCTCTCCACTATCATCACTACGCAGGGGCTCTATATATAATTCTGAGGCTTCGTTTCCTCCAATTATTTGCTTGGGGCCCTCTTTTTTCTTATCTCTTAGCACAACCGTTTCCATGCCCTTAAAAATTTTTCCAATTAAGTCTTTTAATTTTTTGTTCGACTTTTCTAACTCTATGACCGCTTCGGGATCGTGGCAAAATTGTAACCATAAACTGTCATCTGTTACGACCTCCACGTCTGCTAAGCGGTCCTTCGCCCCACCTACAACGTTATCAATTTTTCTCGACTGCATTTTGTTTTATTTGCTTGGTTATTTTTTTTGTGTTATTTTTTTGTTTGTTTGGTTGTATTTGTTTGTTATGGGCCAATTTGATAAAACTTATCGCCCAGCAGTAATATTATTTACCGTTTAAATAAATTTTATCTACCTGGACAGTATTGTAAGCAGTATGATCCAAAGCATTTCCGTGTCCGTAAACAAAGTGTCCAAAGAAAAATATTGCTACCAGAGGGTGCGTGGTGTGGTGTAGTTTCGTGTTTTGGCTCTCCCTTGTCTTATTTCCTGACGGTGCCGGCCTCCTGGATGGCTGCTGTGCGCCCACGCTGGTACTTGACACCTGCTCGTTTCTCACGTGTCTCGCCGCGTGTGTCTTCTTAACACTGTATTTTTTTTTTTTCTTGTTATTATTCACTGTTTTTTCTTTAAATTATTGTTATTATTATTTTTTTTTTTTACTTCACTTTTCTTTTCACGATAATTCTTTTTATTTCCATTTACACTGCACTGTGGGTGCTTCCCGACGACGAAAGAAAACCAAAAAAAAATTTTCTATCACTTTGTCGTACACAACTCGCCACACGTCGAGCGCCAAAAATTGGGGGTTGGGTTATCTACAACCTCCTGTTACGTGGAAATTGTGGAGTTTCGGGGTGTAAGGGGATTGAATACACGTGGAAGAAAGTCTATGTTCGTTTATTAGAGTCTCGAAGCGAGAGCAGTCGCGTGCGTGGCGTTAGGTTCAGAGGCAGATCGGAGAGAGAGCGCGGGAGAGCTGATAACGCTCAAGCCCGCCGCCAAAAGGTGATCATCATACTCAGTATCCGCTGCTCATGCGCCGTGAGAGGTGAGTCTTGGGCGTGAACTTACAAAGGTTCTAGATACTGTACGTCACAATAATGTTTAGGGTTTACATCAACAATAAAACACCACTTGGTTTTTCTTAAGCAAAAATTTTTATATTTATATACCTGTCAATATTTCGTCACCTTATTGAGACCCTTTCAAAACTGCAAATACATTATTTCGTCGTGGGTTCGATTCCCGGTGAATGCAGATTTTTTCAAAAACTGTTTTCATCGGGAAAAGTTCCTATGTAACCCCGGCTGTTTCGGGGCGGGTTTTTCCGTGGAATATTCCTTCAGAGTAATTCCAGGGTTTTTTCCTTGCCCCACAGGTCTTCGGGCCTGGATAAATGCGAAACAGTGTTAGGGCTATAGGTAGGGATTAGCGGACCCGATGCCAGGCGTCGGACAGGGATCACCGGCCTTACCGGCGAGGAGTGACCCCTGAAAGACGGGGCTTCTTCGGTGATGCTAATTAGCCTGGATCCGATGCTTCGGCAGAGAGCGCCAGCTTAACCGGCGAGGAGTGGCCCCTGAAACACGGGGCTTTTCCGGGGATGCTAATTAGCCTGGATCCGATGCTTCGGCAGAGAGCGCCAGCTTAACCGGCGAGGAGTAGACGTCCTGGAATAATGGAGTCTTCTCCGGGGAAGGGCTACACAGTGGTGAGTGGACCCGATGCACCATCGGTGCAGAGAGTGTCAGCTTAACTGGCAAGATGTTCCACCGGAGATACTCACACTGTGCCCATGGATTCAGGTAGGATGCGAGGAAAAAGGTTTAGAGATGGGTGTGGCAATACACCCCCACACATAGGTGGTGTGGCCCCTGCAACTAGGCCAAGTAGGCTGTCGTAGTAACCCGGTATAACAAAAAAAAAATAAAAATAAGAATCAACAAACTTTTGTTCAGGAACCCAAAAAACCACTTATAATTACACCTTACCATCTAAATATTGCTTCTAAATGCAATAATTTCTTGAAATTCAAAAATTTTAGTGTTACAAACAGTATTAACAACAAATTAAGTTTAATTATAAGATTGGGAAAAGATACCTTAGACATAGGACAAAAAGCACACGTCGTTGTTCCGAATAAAATGTCAAAAATGTTAAAAAATCTATGTAGGACAAAGTTCACGAAAACTTACGATCATATTAAAAGAACATGAGAGACTATGTAAGGATAAATCTGAAAAGTCCGTCTTTTTTCTACATGCGAGACAATATACTCATTGTTTCGACTTTAGTATTAACATAAATAACAAAAACATCAAACTAATAGGTACTGACCAAAACGAGTTACAAAGAAAAATCATAGAAATACTAAACATTTTTTAGTTTTACCATAAAATCGATAGACAAAAGGATTTGGATAAATTATCTAATACATACAAATATACCATATCTTAGTTTAGAAAGAAACAACCAAATAGTACTGTAAGTCAAAACAATCAAAAACGTATTTATCTGTATTTATATACTTCTTGTAACTATATCCACGCTCACACATTTATACACAATTCCACTAATAGCTAGATAATCAATTTTAACCGCTAATGTATACATGTGTGGCGTCTCACATCTCTCGTGCTTCGGACTCTACTCGCCAGGTGGCCGGGCCCGTAATAGTTCGCTCCCGTCAAGCGGTGAAATTCCCGCACGATTAGTATATAAGCAAGATCGAGTCAATCTGAGCCCACACCTCTCCTGTGTCTAAGGCAGGGAGCACGTCATCAGCCTTACTGATGAGTCCTGGCGTGCTCCCGGGACGAAACATCAAACCACCTTTTTCTCTCTTATAGACGACCTCTTCGATTTCTATACATGTGCATGAAGACTACGTACCTTGTAATCTCATTGCCTGTTTGTCCGTCGGTGTGAGTAGTCTACCTACAGTTTACAATTGTATAAGTTCTCTCTTTTATTTATGAGATGCTTTGCGTGTAAAACAAAACTTTTGGTCTATCGTGCGTGAGGTTTTTGCGTAAAAAAGAGAGAGATACTACACGAACTGTAACTTTACCCTTATTTTATTTTATATTTTATGTACAATAAGCTTATATGTCTATCAACGTATTCACAGTCTTGAAAAAGTCTCAATGATGAGACGAAATATTGACAAGTATATAATTTAAAAAATGTTTGCTCAAGAAAAACCAAGTGGTGTTTTGTTGTTAATGTAAACCCTAAACAATAAAAAGTTTTTTGCCTATTACAAATTTAAAATCAAATCCTAGAACAAAGCATTACCTATAAATTTTGTAGAGCTTATAAATATAAAACTTTGTAAAAAATTAATGTTTCCTACCTTGGGCTACTTTGAAAGGTGGGTGTGCTCTCGGTAGAAAAAGAGTTCGCACCTGGAGCGCATCTAACCAGGGCAAACACAAGAAGTCCCTCGGGCCCTGTCTCGCAGGTCCCTTGGGTCTGGTGCTTGCCCTGACAACATGCGCCACCAGGTACGAAAACTACTATTTCTTTTAAAGAACGATTCCATCGCCATAAATTGTTTCTAAATGGCTAAGAAATCGTTCTACACCACTAAATTTTTGTAAATCTCATTTGTAGACAAGGCTCAACCCAAACATCGTACATCTTAAAGCACACTTTTTGGAACTGACCAATTAAGATTTTGCATGAAAGATTCTACTTGGTCTGTCTTGTATGATTTGAGAAGTAATCGATACGTATTTTTCCATTTTTTTTTTTTTTATTTTTTTTTTCTTACAAATAAAAATCAAAGAAGATATTTTAAAATATCTGAACTTTTAAAATACCATAATTTTTAGATAGTATATCTTCTTTGATTTTTATTGGTAAAAAAGGAAAAAAAAAAATACGTGTCTATTATTTCTCAAACAATTCAAGACAGACCAAGTAGAGTCTATCATGCGAAATCTTTATTTGTCAGTACATGTTATTTATATATGTGACAAACTGAAAATAGGTTCTTTTGAAAAATGGCCATAAAAAAGTTGTAAGCCAACATAGGTACATTTTTCAAACGTCTTTAGCTTTGTATATATTTACTCTACAACTACCTTAAATGCCGTTTGTTTATACCAATTGGAAGTATTTTAAAAATTGATGGCAAAAAAAATACTTTTCCATTTTTAACGCGCTCAATCAAAGCATACATGCGGGAAGCGGGCGTTGTCTCACCGAGCCACTGATTCCAATGACTAGATAGTAAAAAGTCGTTCTTGGCAATCGATGTTTGAGGTACTTTAAATCATTAAAAATAAATGGCATTTTAGATAGTTGTAAAGTAAATATAGACAAAGCAAAATACGTTTGTAAAATTTACCTGTGTTAGCTAAAAACTTTTTTATGAGGATTTTTCAAATGGACCTTTTTTCGGTTTTTACTGCGGTTCACGAAAAGTTCTAAGCCGATCAAGCTGAAATTTTGTGTGTACGTTAAGGACTATAATATCTGCATTACCACCAAATTTCAGCTCTAAAGATTGGATAGTACGCGAGTGATTTAGTTTTGAAAAACGAATCAAAATGGCATTTTTTTGCGATTGGTCATAAGTGGCTGAGCCGATTTGAATTCAACTTAGCTCATTTTGTTCGTCCTAAAATTGCACATCTTTCGAATTACACAGTTTATATAAATACATAAGTACAATTTTTCGATTTTCTTCTAGACGCAAAAAACATGTTTTAGCCGTTTTTGCCATTTTTTTGACGCTCTTGCTAACAATTATACTTGTTTTCAAAAGGGACGAAAATTTTTAGGACGAATAAATTATTTCTAGTATACTACTTATAACTTTTTTTTTAAACAGGAAGTATTCAAAAAATCTTCCCCGTCCGGAGGTTTGGGAGTATCATTCAGAGAGGTAAGGAACGGGGAGTCCCTCTTGCCCGCGCAGACGTGCCCCCTTAACCACGCACCTCCTCTTGCACTCTACAAACTTTAAACTGTACGACTGTAGTTGATTATAATTTAAAAAGATGCCTCACGAGTCATTATTTTTTTTATTGAGCATCTTTTTTTATACTAAAGTGTCTGTAAAAACGTTTTATTTTTTTTTAATTTAATACATTTATAATGTGCCCTAATTTTTAATTAAAAGGCAATCTAACCTTATACTCTCATAAGAGACCGTGTTAAACTGACAAAATTTCATAATCTTTTTCTCGAAAATCTCCCGTGAGAAAAAATCTGAAAAAATGTACACGTAGTCCTTATATACTCAAATATAGTACACATTTTATTTGACACGATTCTACATTTTAAACTTCTCTCCTAAACCTCCTTAAGCTATCAACTTGTGTTAAAGAAAATTTTTTTGCAAATAAACTAAGTCTTTTATTTTCAAAGCTTTTTGTTGAGTCATAAATGCCTTATTCTATATAATAATAGAACGTACTTCTTACTTTTACTTTTTCATTTGGATCCTTTAGAAATGATTTTATTATTCGTTAAATCTGCAGTTGAACCAAAAGTTTTATTGTTGGTCACAGCTTTTAAAAACTGAGAGGATGCAATGCTAGTCCAAGCCATGAGTACATTTTTTTTCTTAGCAAATAAAGTTGATATTTTGGTTTTGTATAAAAATTTCGTTGCCTAATTATCCACAACCGTCTATGATTGAAGTCATTCTTTTTATGTATAATTTTGAAAATATTATTTTGATTGCTGTTTTATTAAATGAACCATAAATAAAAGACTTTTTTATAGAATATCATTTTGACAGTTTTTATTCTGCTATGAAGCATCTATTTTGGACATCGAAACATTCAATGAGTTACAAATTTTATCTTCTAATTTAGGAATTTTATAAGTACATAGAATTTCACGACTTTCGTTATTCACAACAAAAGCTTCTTTAAAATAATCTTTTTATTCTTCCAATTTAGGATCAAACAAAAATTAATTTAACCTTAAAGATAGCATTATCGCACTAGCATCTCCAAAAATATTATTAAACCAAGAAATAATTTTTTTGAGAAACACACCACAATAGCATTGTCTTCAAAGGTTTTGTAAGTTACAATTGTATAATAACTGTATGCGTTCTCTTACATTCAAATGATACTGCTCCTTACCAAAGGTGTTTTAGTGATGGTTACTATACGCTCGTAGTTTATAGTTCTTTATACATTATTGGTATTATAACGCAGACCTAGCAGCACAACTGGTATTTTATTGTATGTTGTAATAAGACCACCTTGCTTTTGGTAGCTCATTTTATATTAAGTAAAGAGAAACACGTTATAACTGTTTAGGCCATAAATTACATTTTTTACTTAAAAAACAAACACATTATTTGTTCTTCAAAACGAAGACTATTAAGTCTTTAAAACAGTATGCAGTAAAAGTTTTGATTTTTTTTTTAACTCTAACCAACAGAGTTTGGTTTACTTCGTCATTGTTTACATATTAAAACTGTGTGGTTTAATTAGAATATTGTAATTAAAATACTCTTTTATTTAATTTTCTCAATAATTATTTGGTAGCTGATCATTATTATTACTCATTATTTGGTAGCGGGGGTTGACGGCACTAAGGGTCGAAGCCCCACTTCTATTTATATATATGTAATATTTGATATAAGGTTTGCATTGAGTACCAGTAAAAAGTCAATATTACTTAGTTTGAGATTTTTTTAAAGTACGAGTACTGGGCAGTATTATACTACGAGTGTCATACAAAATGTATGTTGTGCCAAGAAAAAAAACTTAACCATTTTTATATTTTGATTTCAGAACTTTTCAAGGCAACAGATTTATTAGAAAGAATAATATTTATTACCAGTGTATAAAAGCTTCAGAAATTCCTGACAAAATAATAACTTAACGCATCAAACTTACCATACCTTTTAGTTTTGTTAAAAGATTTTTTATGTGGATATCAGAACTTTCCAGGAAAATATCATACTTTTAATATTTGTTTTAAAAATTCTATTGCATTAAATATCGCTCATATTATGAAGTACTAGATGAAAACGAAGTCCGTATAACATAGCTACCGTGATGCACAGTTTTCCCACAAAATTTCTACTTAAAGTTGCTCATATGAAGATGTTTTAAATACATGAATGTGTGCAAAGGTTGATTTGAGCAAATTGTTAAGTAGACACAAAGGCCTAATATATGTGGGGTCACTACCTCTTTTTGAATATTCTTCTTACATTCCTGCCTTAACATTTCAGAAACTTCAAGGTTTGCTTCTTGAAGTCCCATGGCCCTGTTGAACAACTTTTGCATGCGATCTGAGTATTCTTCCACAGATTCCCTATCCCTTTACCGTTCCGACCTAATTTTCGCCATAACTGTCTCTGTGCTACTGTTGGCCCTGTACCTTTCTGTAACCTCCTCGACAAATTCTTCCATGGACTCAAACTGTGTGATTATATCGTTTAAATGTGCTGCCGCTCGACTTTTTAGCCTGCTAGGCAGCGTTGCCAAAAAATATAGGACGTCTCTTTCGTCTACCTGTCGGCTTATTGCCCTTACTACCCTTGTGAATGCTGTTAAATTTATTGGGTCCCCTGTAAATATTGGTATTGTGGGGATTATTGTACTCAATTTCTTAATTGAGTAATTTATATTCCTCTCATACTCCCGGTGATGCGGTGATCTGTGTATAGGTCCACCTGTTGTTTGCTCCCACCTCTCCTGGTTATTTTTAAAATTTTCGAACTCTCGCATCGGTCTAGCTTTCCTTCTATTTCTGTTGTGAAATTCTTTTTCATTTTCTCCCCCCTCCCTTTCTGATCATCTCCGGAGCAACTCTGTCCCCCTTCTCCAATTGTCAAGCTGATTTCCAGCGGGCCCCCTATCTGACTCATCTCCTTCCTCTCCACTGTCATCACTACACAAGGGCTCTATATGTGATTCTGAGGCTTCATTTCCTCCAATTATTTGCTTAGTTCCCTCTTTTTTCTTATCTCTTAGCACGACCGCTTTCATGCCCTTAAAGATTTTCCCAGTTAAGTCTTTTGTTTTTTTTTTTTTGATTTTTCCAATTCTTTGACCACCTCGTTATCGTGGCAAAATTGCAACCATAAGCTGTCATCTGCTACGACCTCCACGTCTGCTAAGTGGTCCACCGCCCCAGCTACAACGTTATCAATTTTTCCCGACTGCATTTTGTTTTTTTTTGCTTGGTTGTTTTTTTTTGTTTGTTTGGTTGTATTTGTTTGTTATAGGCCTATTTGATAAGACCTATCGCCCAGCAGTAATATTATTTGCCGTTTCTATAAATTATATCTATCTGGATAGTATTGTAAGCAGTACGATCCAAAGCATTTCCGTGTCCGTAAACAAAATGTCCAAAGAAAAATATTGTTACTAGGAGGTGCGTGGTGTGGTGTAGTTTCGTGTTTTGGCTATCCCTTGTCTTATTTCCTGACGGTTCCGGCCTCCTGGATGGCTGCTGTGCGCCCACGCTGGTGTTTGACACGTGCTCGTTTCCCACGTGTCTCGCCACGTGTGTCTTCTTAACACGGTATTTTCTTTTTCTTGTTATTATTTACTGTTTCTTCTTTTAATTTCACTTTTCTTTTCACAATAATTCTTTTTATTTCTACTTACACTGCATTATGGGTGCTACCCGACGACGAAAGAAAACAAAAAAAAATTTCCCTATCACTTTGTCGTACACAACTCGCCACACGTCGAGCGCCAAAAATTAGGGGGTTGGATTATCTACAACCTCCTGTTACGTGGGAATTGTGGAGCTTGGGGGTGTAAGAGGATAGAATACACGTGAAAGAAACTTATATATCCGTTTTTTCATGGATCCAAGCGAGAGCAGCCGCGTGCGTGGTGTTAGGTTCGGAGGCTGATCGGAGAGAGGGAGCGGGAGAGCTGATAACGCTCGAGCCCGCCGCCGAAAGGTGATCATCATACTCTGTATCCGCTGCTCATGCGCCGTGAGAGGTGAGTCTTGGGCTCTAACTTATAAAGGCTCTAGATACTGTACGTCACATTATTACCAAAAAATCGACCTTTGTTTCTGTACTAAGACACCACAGGATCAATAGTAAAAAATCCACCAGAAATAAAAGAACCTGTATATAACTACTCATGCGTGATGCCGGGAAGTCACGATTATTCTCCATTGGCGGTCGTCGAGTTCGTTTTGTCGAGGCACAGAGTTAAAGATGTATTAATATTCCTATTTATGTTCTTTTAACGAGTGAATAAAACTACGACACATCGGCCAGCAATTGATAAGGTAGAAACGGACTTTAGCCTTGCTTCATTACAAGCAACCTCTCTTAGTTTTAATCACATGAAGTTGTCCATGTATTTACAACAAATTTACAAAGAAATTGTTGGTAAAAAATCTGAAGCTTCAATCACAGTTCTACACATTTTTTCATCGCATATGATTAAGACTGTTCTCAAAAAAATTGAGGAAATTTCCGTGATAACGATGTTAAAGTGTTAGCAGCATGTGCAATAACGAAAATAATACATTCTACAACATAAGATGAAATAAGTGAAATATTAAGACACGTTGTTACAATATTTTCATCCAAAAAACGCCTTACAAACATAAATGAATCACTAAAATTTTTCGAGAATGCTGACGAATCTGAAGTTGATGATAAAAAGGAAGAAAATTTTGAATATTTAATAAAGCAGGAAAGAATATACGATGAAATAGACATTCGTGAAGAGGCAAGAAAACTATCTCCTTTTCATAAATATTTTTTAAACTTACAAAAAGATATTCTAAGCACGAATACATATTTTAAAAAAAATAAACATTTTACATTGCGAACATTTTATTTAATATTTACTGGAATACCTCATACCATACGTTCCATTGTGGTCTGCAATTGTAATATGTCGATTTAATTTAACAAGGTATTTAAACGCTACAGTTGAAAACTACTGGAGCATTGAAAGAAATGTTTTTTTAAAAGGCAAGAAAAGGATCGTTGCTACTCGTTTCATACAAAAAAAGGAATCGTTGTTGAAACAAAAAATTAGAGAAAGGACCTTTGAGTTAAAAACAACTAGAGTTTTACAAAATCGTCAAAAAAAAGAAATAGAAGAAGATGGTAAGACTGAAACAAAAATAAGTCATAAAACTGATGAAGGTATTGTCAGCAGCGAAAACGAAGAATTTCCGGAAGAGAAATGGAAAAAGTCCAATATAAGAAGAAACATTTATTTTAAGAGAAGTAAATTTTTGTGTAAAAAACGGCAAATGAGTAAAAAAATGCAAGAAAAAAAATACATCACAAGCTAATGCAAAGAAACGAACAATAAAAAAAAAGAGTATGAAAAGTAAAACCCAACTTGAGATGAAAAAACAAAAGTTAACAACACTTTTGAAATCACCTAGGAAATAACTCGCATGGAAAGTGAAAACGTCGTCAAAATTATGACTGATCCTGTGAAGATAGTGTATACATCTGACTCTCATCCAGTAATGCAAAACAATAACGAAATTTTTAATAAACAGAACACAGAAAAGGAGTTACCTCATTTAATAAATATTTTCAAAGTCAGGAAGATTATATTCAAAATTTTTATTTCACCAAGATAACGGTTGAAGGTATAAATATTTATGTTGAAGGGTTAAAATCATTGTTACCAAATGAATGGTTAGATGACAGTATAATAAGAGCATTTATGAAAACAGTAAGTAAAAACTGTATTTCACTGCTTAGTGTCTTAGCGTTTGATACTTTTTTTATTACATCATTGTTATCAAAAAAGGGAATTAGTGACATGTGGAAAGATTGGGCTTTAAAAATAGATCTTTGGAATTTCANAGTATAATAAGAGCATTTATGAAAACAGTAAGTAAAAACTGTATTTCACTGCTTAGTGTCTTAGCGTTTGATACTTTTTTTATTACATCATTGTTATCAAAAAAGGGAATTAGTGACATGTGGAAAGATTGGGCTTTAAAAATAGATCTTTGGAATTTCAACGTTTGGCTTATGCCAATTAACGATAACAATATGCACTGGACATTGTTAATAATTGTGCCATCATTAAAAAAATTTATATACTTAGATTTTTTTCACGAAGTGCCTTCTAAGAATCTAATCGAGAATGTTTGTTGTTTGTTGTTTGTTTATTCATCAAAATGTTTAATGGTCCAACGATTCGTAAAGGACGGTGTATATCGTGATCACAATGGAAGTTATACATTCCAAAAAAAGTCCTACTTCAAACAAATTCTTTTTATACACACGGAAATTGCGGTACACACGTGTGTTCGTGAGCGTGTATTTTATGTACGGGATCACAGTACATATTTGAAGAAAAAGATATACTAAACGTTCGAAAAAGTTTAAGACTAATATTAGAATTATTATGAAATAACATCACTACAAGCGAAAAAATCATTAAAAAATAAGAAAATAATTAATCAATGCAATGAGATCTCGAAAAAAATTAATATAAGTTCTATTACAATTAAAAGAAATTTGCCAATTCTAGGTTTCGATTCCACTATGAAATTTATGTCAACGCTATACAAAGGATACATAAAATGTATAACGATCGAAAACTATGCATTGTTAATGCAATTCTATAAAGAAATAAACAATTAAAAAGTTTTAAAAGAAAACATGTGATGACAATTTTGTATTATAAATAATGTTTCAGTAAAAATTTTTTGTTATTTCATTGCATTTATTTACGTATAACTAACTCGTTCAAAAAAGCAATATGAATTTTATGAGAAATTTTTAATTTACGCTTATCTATGTACTATTAAACAACTATATCTTTTCCTAGCCTCACGAGTCTAAATATACCAAAACGTAATTTCATGTTTAGGTGTTTAATTATCATAAATTTTCTTACATTTTTAAGTTAGCAAAATACCATCAGAAAAAGAGCATGGTATTTTTAACAACTCTAAGAACTACACGCATTTAAGTATTAATGGTAAACGCCCCCTTTTTCTCAGCAGCTAACACTCCAAGACGATTTTATCCGTATCCGCGGAAAGCTCTTAATTTTTTACTGTCTAGCAGCCTCCCATAGCTTACGAAACTAATACAGATTATATGTAGATACAATAAATATATATTATATTCACTTTTAACGTGGCACAAGAGCCCAAAAAAAACTTATGATTTTTTACCCGATTTTTTCCGTATACGCTGTTTGCGTAAACGCAAAAAACTCTTAGTTTTCACTGCCTGGCGGCCTTCCATAGGTTTAAAAAAAATATCGATTATAAGTAAATGTAGTAGAAATGTATTTTATTAATTTTCATCTTCGCACAAGAGCTAAAAACATAATCATGATTTTTTTCCCGATTTTGTGCGTATAAGCTTATACGCGTATCCGCGGAAAACTCTTAAAGGTCACTGTTTGGCGGCCTCCCAAAGCTTACAAAACACATGCATATTATAAGAAGATACAAAAGAAATACATTTTATTCATTTTTACCGTAGCACAAAAGCCCAGAAAAAACTTATGATTTCTTACCCAATTTTTTCCGTATACGCTATTACGCGTATCCGCAAAAAAATTTTAGTTTTCAAAGCTTGGTGGCTTTAAACAGTTTGAAAATCCTATAGAGATTATAACTTCATATAATAACAAAGTATTTCACTCATTTGTATCGTGGCACAAGAGCTAAAAAAATTATTATGATTTGTTTCTAATTTCTTTCGTATAAGCTGTTGCGCGTATTCGCGGAAAACTGAATTTTCAAAGCCTGGTGGCCTTCCACGGCTTTGAAGACCTGTAAAGATTAGTAGTAGGTAGAATAGCATAGTATTATATTCACTTTGATTCCTGCACAAGAGCCCAAAAGAAACTTATAATATTTTTTCCAATTTTTCCCTGTACGCTGTTGCGCGTATCCCCGGAGAATTCTTAATTTTCGAGGCCTTGCGGCCTTGCACGGTTTAGATTCTCAGAGAGATTATAACAAGATATAACAACTAAGTATTCCACCCATTTTTATCATGGCACAAGAGATAAAAATATAATTATGATTTTTTTCCCGAGTTTGTGCGTATACGCTCGTACGCGTATCCGCGGAAAACTCTCCATTTTCGAGGTCTGGCTGCCTTCCACGGCTTTAAAAACTCATAGAAGTTGTCTGTACGAAAAGTGTAACAATATCTATTGTTTTCTAACTGAAAAAAGCCATTAAAAAAAAATTTTTAACCTGGGGGTCCCCCAGGCCCGATTCGTCTCTGGTGAGACTACTTTGTCGTGAGGCTAGTTTCAGCTCCATCGGTACATGTCTTCTGGCATAATGGTCCATTGCGAGCCTGTATCCAACTCGGATTGGCACATGACGTCATTGATGCTTACCTCAACCAACACTGGGTCCCATGGATCGATCTTTCGAGACAAAGACTTTTTTCCATGGAGTCAACATTTAAAAGATCGACCTATTGCTGTTCAACAAACTCGACGAGAGCATTGACGTTAGCCGTAGCAGGGGTCTGATCGGGGCATTCGATATCTCGCTTAAGTAAGCAGTTTTTTCGATAATCCCTATGAAATAACCAAAAATGACGACAATGCGCATGCGTAGTTTAGGAATTATCGCCGATAATCGACAAAAATGCTTACTTTTGCGAGATATCGAATGCCCCGATCAGACCCCCTTGTAGCGCAGCAGACTCTGGCCAGATGCCTAACCTTACTGCAGTCGTTGCATTTATATGTCTTGAATTTGTATTTTGCAAAATCGTGGTTCGTGCCACCGCAGTGACTTCACTTGCTGTCATTGCCTGACTTGCCTGAGCTAATCGACAAATTGTTGTTTTTTTTGTCCGTGTCTTCATACGAATTCTGCCTATTCTTCTTGGTTTGCACTTTGTGGACGTTTGATACATCGTTCGGCTGTAGAAGCGCGGCTTCTCTGTCCTTAGTTATTTCCACAATAGCCGAAAGTGCCTTGTTTTCGTCTTCCTCGAAGATTCTGTCAAGGATCTTCCCTTTTCGTAGGCCTGTGACGAATCCGTCCTTTGCCATGTTATCAAGGTGTACACCATACTTGCTCTTGCTAGCCTGATTCTTTACCCGCACGAACCATTGTCCGACAGATTCCGTCTCGCCCTGACCCATTTCGAAAAACTCAGTTCTCTCCCTAAAAATCGCTATACGTTGCGAGAATCGCGCTTTCAATATGGAGCACAACTCTCCATACGTTTTTTGTACCGGGAGAACGGGGTCACACAGATCTTTTAGCACCTGGTATGCTCCCTGGCCGATTAACATGATGAGCACAGCTACCTTTCTATCCTTATGGACACTGTTTGCCATAAAATACCCATCTAGACGCTTTTGATGTAAACACCAATCTTCACCGATTCTGAATTCCGCAAGTCCCAATTGTGTTGAAAAAATGTATGTTTAGTTGCTATACTCCCAGTCCAGTGCTACTGTCGTCTATTTTGGCGCTATACTTCAAAGATAGTTAACAGCAAGCAAATGATGCCGATAACTTTTTTTATAAAACTTAAAATAAGTTAGCTGTAACATGTTCAAATTACAGCTCAATTGGTTGATAAACAAGGGCATACAAAAAAGATCTCAGCTCCTGAGAGTGCTACGGTAATTTATTTCTTTTAAAGAATTGTAGAAAAAAATAGCTTTGTAGCTAAGAAAAAGCGGAAGCCTGCTTTTGAAAAATAAAAAAGTTTAATAGTCTTGTACGTGTATGTGTGTTTCTAGAACAAATCGTCATAAAACCAGTTCTTATTAATTTTCATTTTTTTGAATCCAACTGTATTTAAATAGTTTCTTGAAGTGTTAAGACCAGTAGAATTAAAATCGGACGATCGCAGAAAATTTAGGCATTATGCTATCAAGATCTAAATAAAAATTTGATTGATGGGAACTCGAAAAGTGAAAAAACGATCGTATTAGAATTTTACACTTATTTATGTTAGTAATGACAACATTTTCTAGTAATTTCGAGCTTGAAAACGATTTTGTATTTGATATTTCAAATATTTTTTGCAGAGGAACTAGATTGAGTCAAAATAGGCTAGTGTTTCTTTCTGAGATCTAGGATAAATGTATAGAGTCATATTTATTTACCATTGCGCAATAATTTTTTCTTCTAATTTAAATTTTCTTATTTGTACAGAATTGTGGAAATTTTTAATGTAAACTCAGTTTTCAATGAGTATGACTGAAGTAGTTAACATTTTTAAGTGTGGCTCTTTAAAAAAAGACAGTTTCAAAAAAAGTTTCATATGATTGTTACAAATTTATGTAAAATTTTGGACAACGCTGTGTTTTGTACGTCAAATCTTCTGTCATGACTACATAGGCTGCTCTGTCTATGACCATCAGATGAGATCATAAGTTACTATCACATGCCAATAACTCATCAGAGATCTCAGGTGGAATTTCTTGAAAAGTATATTCCAACTAAAAAAATTAAAAATAAATTTGACAGTTAAAAAGCTGCCCTATTGATGATACATTGGATGGTACATGATTCTATTTGGATGGTACATTGAAAAACACATCTTTAAAAATGTTATGTATCAACATTTGAGAATGAAATAAATTTTTTGAATACTCATGTGAGATCTCTTCCATTATATTCTCTAAAAAAGCACCTAGGATTTCACTTGAGAATTCGAAAATTTTATTTCAAATTAAAAAATTGACATTAGGCACTTTTATAAGGCAGTTTTTCAATATACCTACCATCCCACTGGTTACACCAGCAAGGCAACCTTCAATTCTGTTTAATAAATTTTGAATTTTTTTTTTGAGTTAAAATACCTTTTTAAGACACCTAAGCTGAGATCTCAGATGGATTTTAGGCATGAGATATCCTTCCATATGGTAATAAAACAGGATAACACACGTAAAAAGGTTAACTTGATATTTTGTGTTGTCTTTGAAACCTAAGTATGTGTTAAAATTTGCGAAATTGGCGGGAGTTAGTGTTGCAAAAATTGATTGCTAACTTTATCACAGGCAATCAGATAAATAGACACAAAACGATGGGTAATAATGGCTTGTCAAACGATTAAACTAGTAGTAGCCATTACAATATAAATAATCTAAATGATGCTCTATAAATAGTAATTAACGTCAAATGAAAAAAAAACTAAGAAATTGAATACTTGCTGCAGCTATACGGCATAAGGATGTACAACAACATCTTGACATCAAATGTACTCTAACCAAGTGGCAATCTTAATCTCACATTTTTTTTTCAACTATTACTTAATTTTTAAAAATTTAAAATGCCATGGAATAATTTTTTTAAATTTGCCACCAAATTATATCTTAGTCTTTTTGATTAACATTCAAGCAGAGTTTACCTAACACGAGTTCTGCAAGCTTTAACAGCTTTTTCTAACTTGATACATTTCTTAACAGTATGATGCGTTTGTTGAGATAAAATTGAACAGAAAACTTTCTCAGTTCAACATGAAGTGTTACACTTTTCTTACCGAAAGTTCAGATAACACCTGATAAAATGAAAAATTTAACTAAAATCTTCATTGAGTCCAAACCTAATGGATATACACAGGGTAAAAAAAAACAAAATGTCAAAATGTTTTTTGTAAAACATTCAACAAATAGATAACAAACCTCGTTCCAGATGTTTTATTATGAAATGGATCAAAACGAACAGTTATTTTGGAAAGCGGTTTAAAATTTAGCAGTTTAATCTGTTTAGCTACAGCACTTATTAAACCTTTAGAGCGACTTTTGCATCCATTGAACGGAATGGACATTGTCTCATAAGTCTTGAATAATACTATTCTAGCTGAAAAAGACTACAATATACTTCCAATTTTGTGGTAAAAAAATGTTTATAACCCCTCTGAATGTGCTCTGCAAACTCCGCGAGCAACTTGATAATTTCGACTCGAAAATAATACCCAAAACTGTGAAATTGTTAGAAACGTTTGCAATCGCTTTGTAAAAAACTGTCGGATCAATCACTTTCGCAAAAATACATAAATTTGATGCCGTCCTGCGAGAGGTATGACAAGTATCTTCTCCACCCTTGGTAGAGTGTCTATACTATTAAAATTGGTATCAATCGTTTGCAATTTTTTTATTGTTTATGTTGAACTATTGCAAATTGTCATATTCTTATGTATAGCTAGTAAATGAATTATTTCCGTCAAATGTGCGATTTTTTTCTTTTATTACAATAACACACACTGCTGCGCATGCGCTGTGTATTCAGTTTAGTTCTATTACCGATTACCCAAGTAGAGAAATTGAAAGTGGGCAAAAACTGGGCCCAAGTTGGCGGACACGCCGCCCACCTTGGCCGCAGCTTGGTACCTGACTTGGCCTTCGGTAAGTTTGTAATACGGCGGTGACTTGGGTGCAGCTTGGCCTGACTTGCCATAACTTTCGCCCACTTTCGTCTGCAGATCAGTATAATACGGAGACGTCTATAGTACGCTGTATGCGTGAGCAGGCACACGCAAAATATATATACAGGAGCTATTCACATAGACATTTTTTGCTAATTCCATTGTCAACGTTCATATTGAAAAAGGGGGGTTCCGCTGTTCCGCTAAACTCAAATTGAGTGAACAGACTGAACAGACTTGTGCTGTGTTCTCTGTCAGTCAACATAATTGCGACCATAGGCTTTGTTGCCTGATGGAAAAAGAGGTATAGGTCTGTTCAGTCTTCACTCACTTTGAGTTTAACGGAACAGTGGAACCCCCTTTTCAATATGAACGTTCACAATGAAATAAGCAAAAAATGTCTATGTGAATAGCTCCAAAAACTTGCACCCTTTTATATATCTAACATCAGTGCAGACAAAAGTGGGCGATTACTGGGCGAAAGTCATGCTGAAAAAGACCAAGCTGCTCTTGCTCTTGAGCTTACGCTGATTGGCTGCTGCGCAAACGTATATATAGATATACGGGAGACGCGCGTTGAGCCAAAGTAGGGACTCGAAATCATAGAGATAATATCTCTATGATCGGATGTCAGAAACGTCGGAAATGTTTTATACTTATGAATCCAAAAATCAATGTATTTAACTAATTCATGATTCATGAGACGCCTGAGACCGTGAGAGTGTGAGACCTGAGGGTAGTCAAATTATAACCAGCCGCTGCTTGCACCAAAAAAAAAACCGTTATGGTTTGTAGAGATCAAAAATATTTTTGTTATATTTCATCGTGGTAAAAAATTACATGGTGATTATGCCTGTGCCATGCGATCTTTTTTTATGACCTGCCGCAATTCACACCAATTTCAGACAATTAACAGTAGATGACTGTAATACCAGTTGCAGTAAGATAAGATTGCATCATGAACCACAAAATCAACCTTAAAAAAAAAAAGATATTGTATTTTTATCCAAAATGCTTCATCTATTATCTTCGATGTGTAATATAGTAAAGATAGAATAAGGGGTCTATGTTTTTAACAGTCAATTTTCGGGTGCAAAATGCATTCTACCCGTGCCGCAAATGGCACTTTCAGTTGACAACTTTTTATTTTTCAGCCGTCAATGTAAGTTACGGCTGGTTAATAATGAAGACTATTTGGCACTACTATAATTACCACATAACTCTTAACCAGAATTAAATATAAGCAAAATATTCCGGAAATCTATGAATCAGAAGAGATAGATCTATAATTTGATTGACAATAGATATATCTATAATCAAAGAAGCTAGTAAGCGCTCCAGGTTATATGGGAAATGGCGCTTGTGTTATTATTTTATTTATTATGAATAATTAAAGTGACCAGTAAGCACCCCAAGTTGTGGGGATAGATGCTTCCTTTATTATTTCATTTATTACAAATAATCAAAGCAGCCAGTAAGCGCCCTGAGTTGTGTTGGTATTTGCGTTGCGTTATTAATTTATTAATCATAAATAGTTACAGCAGCTAGTAAGTGCCCTGGGATGTGTCAGGATAAGAAGCCCTGAAAGGGACCAATGCACTTGCGCTAGGTTACCCCCTCCATCGTGCGGATGCTCTTTCTCCACCGAAGCCGTAGCCAAGTCTATATTTATAAGGGGGCGCTTCTGCGCAATACGGCAGTCGGTTCCTAACCACTGCGACGCACGGTCACCATCGGCCAGCTGGACCTACCGGCTAACGATCAGACCTTAGGGTTGTTAATAAAAGTTGCTTTTTAGAATTAGAAGTTTTGAAAGTTTTAAAACTTTTAAAAGTTCTGTTTTGTTTGCTACAATCTATATAGCTATAGCTATGAGGCATAGGGTCTATAGAGTATAGAGGTAATGCGTATTGTGCTCTCCTACTGTAACCAGTGTACCAACCCTTATTCTTTTTTGTCAATCAGTCAATGCCAGGGATCTCAGACGTGATAGAATAACTTGGCGGAAAATTCAAATGGACTATTTGGGGCATGACGCAGAAACCTTGATAACACTTTTATGCATAATAAATTAATAAAATAAACCCAAGCTATGCAACCCAATGACCCGGGGTGACTACTAGCAAATATCTCAAATAATAAATTGTTAAATTTAATAACAAAAGCGCCTTTCACCCAATGACCGGGGCGCTTACTGGCAAATGGATTTAATAATTAATTGCTAAATTTAATAACAAANTGCTTACTGGAAAATCTATTAAATAATAAATTATTAATCAATTATACAATTTTATAAATTTTACAATTTATTAATTAACAAAGTGGCCAGTAAGCGCCTGAGGTCATCAGGTAATAAGCACTTGTGTTTTACAATTTATCATTTAATACATTTGTCAGTAAGCGCCCCGGGTCATTGTGTGAAAGGCATACAGTTTTATAAATTTTACAATTTAATAATTAACAAAGTGGCCAGTAAGCGCCTGATGTCATCAGGTAATAAGCACGTGTGTTTTACAATTTATCATTTAATACATTTGCCAGTAAGCGCCCCGGGTCATTGTATGGAAGGCGCTTTTGTTATTAAATTTAGCAATTAATTATTTAATTCATTTGCCAGCAAGCGCCCTGGGTCATTGGGTGAAACGTGCTTTTGTTATTAAATTTAGCAATTAATTATTAAATCCATTTGCCAGTAAGCGCCCCGGTCATTGGGTGAAAGGCGCTTTTGTTATTAAATTTAACAATTTATTATTTGAGATATTTGCTAGTAGTCACCCCGGGTCATTGGGTTGAATAGCTTGGGTTTATTTTAATAATTTATTATGCATAAAAG
Organism: Copidosoma floridanum; assembly: GCF_000648655.2. The sequence continues at coordinate 479,316 of NW_019379945.1, forward strand.
TGTTATCTGGATTTCTGCGTCGTGCCCCATTAAGTCCATTTGAATTTTCCGCCAAGTTATTCTATCACTTCTGAGATCCCTGGCATTAACTGAATGACAAAAAAGAATAAGGGTTCGTACACTAGTTACAGTAGGAGAGCACATCACGCATTACCTCTATACTCTATAGACCCTATGCCTTATAGCTGTAGTTATATAGATTGTAGCAAACAAAACAGAACTTTTAAAAGTTTTAAAACTTTCAAAATTTCTAATTCTTAAAAGCAACTTTTATTGACAACCCTGTAGACGGACTCTCACTCCGCGACCAGCGATACTTGGGAGCAATCCGACTAGGGACTTAAGAAAAAAACGACCACGCCACCACGGTCATTTACCAACACGACTTCTCATTCGTCCAGGCCTCTCCGTCCTTTCTGGGAACCTTGCGCATCACGCTGGCGGAATCAGCAGCCACTCAAGATCTCGATACCGAGACCCTTTTCAGATCTCTCCCTACTGAAAAGCATTTTGTAGTTACATTTGTAATTACATTTGTAATTACACTTGTCAAGCCATTTGTAATTCTACTTGGAATTACACATGGGGTTTTAGAATGGAAATTCCAAGTGGAATGCCAAGTGTAATTCCAAGTGGAATTAAAAATAACGATTGGAGATTAATTTTTTTTTCTTTTTGAAATAGTTTATGATATAATCGCGCACAGCGTAATGGCCATTATAGATGTTATTATCCGTATAACAACACCAAAACAGAGCAATTAAAGTATTTTTTCACGAACTTAAAGAAAATAGAAATTTCTATTTTTTTTCAGGTTTTCTCAAAATGAACTGAGTCCCCCTGTTTTGGTGTTACTATACTGATTGACACAACAATTATGGCCATTACGCCGTGTACGATTCTATTTTAAACTATTTTAAAAAGAAAAAAAATTCATCTCTAATTGTTATTTGTAATTCTACTTGAAATAACACTTGGCATTCCAATTGGAATTTCCATTCTAAAACCTTATGTGTAATCCCAAGTGGAATTCCAAGTAGCACAACAAATGGCTTGACAAGTGTTATTACAAATGTAATTACAAAATATTTTTCAGAAGGGCTGGCAGCCATCCAGGATCTCGACGCCGGAACCCAGTTAAGGTTACTCTACTCTGGCACACCGGAGAAAGCCTCCAGAGAGCTTCACGCCGCGACCACCGCGAAGACGCCACGGAAAAAGTAGCGTTTGGAGAAGCAGCGAATCCGGCGTAACACCAGGAGACGACAGAGGAAGCCAGCCGTACGTCCGTGCAGCGTGGTGATCGTTCCACCCACCAACACCCACCTACGGGCACACCCCACCCGGGAGGTCACGGGTTCAAACCGTACCTCCGCGGCGTTGTCCGTCAGTACCGGTGCTCATCTAGGGGAAGACTCCCAAGAATCAGGGGAACCAACAGGGAGGAAGCAGACTCGACCTATACTGTGCCTTCCTCCTGCTCGCCCTCCGTAAGCCGAGACCCCTCGAGGTAGACCCAAATTACCCAGGGTACCGTTGCTCGAACTGAGGGACCCTCAGAGACTCCGTCAAGTAAGATGGAGGCTGCTTGCGAGGCCTCCGGCAGTTCCCCGTGAGACCGTCGCTTGGCCGCAGCCGGCGCTCCTAAATAACAATCGGCCTTTCTCAGGGCCACCAACAAGTTCTACGCACTAGAGGCTACCTTTCGGACCTAACAAAGCCAGGGGACGAGCGTCTGCCAAGGCAGGTGCCACCGGTCAACAGGGAGCACCACTAGGGCAGAACCCTCCCCTTTTGACAAGTGGCGCTCAACGTGGGGCGATATCAGACAGAAGCCGGCCGAACCTCACGACAGAGTTAGCTAAGACAATGCCGCTAGAACGATCACCCGTAGGAACGCGCTCCTGCTCTAACAGCAGCACCCAAGAAAGCCAACTTCTGGGAGTGGATAAACACCCAGTGGCGCTCAAATCATCAAGCACCAATCAGGGGAACTCGTTACCCCCACCATCACCACCCGAGTTGGATAGAAGAAGACACTTGACTTCGTCACAGGCAGTTGCGACCGAACCGTAATTCAGTCAAGTAGCCGAACAATAACACCAGCTCAAAGATCCTAAAATTCCTAAAATGGCCGCTAACCAGCAGACACCTGCCGCACTCCAGAATTGGGAAACTTTTTCACAAGCTTTGTTCGCTCACCGACAGCCACTTCCGGAGTTTTGGGGCTACGATCATGAGGATCCAGCAGCATACGTCACTCGCTGTAACGAGTACATGGCTGCCTATAACATACCCGAGGGACAACGCGTCAGTGACTTCAAAAAGGGCCTGAAGGGAGACGCTGAGAAATGGTGGCAGTGCTATCGAAATATGGGGGTAGATTGGACGCGTTTCCAAGAACTCTGGAAAATCGATTTGACAACCCGTCCGGGCATTGGTAGCCCAACTATACGGAAAAAAACAAGGGGAAAAGGATACGGTCGGGCCATTCCTGCGACATAAATATATGCTATATCATCGCATAAGGCCAGATGAACCCGAGGCAACGCCCCCGTCTTTGCGCACACAACGCATGTAACCATTACGCACGAAACCAGCTGCCAGGCCAGGCCGCCCCCCCTCCAGCGAGCACAGGAAAAAGTGGAGGGCTGGCGCACCGGGATAAAGTTAAGGAGAGATAAGATGGCGTATTAGCTGCCCATGCGTACACGCACATATGCGAACGCAGCACATGCACGAGCACTTCGGGACTGTAGAGAGCGGAAGTGAGCCGATCGCCATGATTACGCCACGGTGATGGCATCCCGGCACGCAGGTGAGACCAGGCATCCCCGGCATCAAACCGGCGCCCCAGCCACCCGCGACAGCAACCACGGCGCAACACCACCAAACCGTCTCCACGCCCGCGCACCTGCTATCCCGGGGCAAGTCACAACCCGTAAGTACCCGGTCGATGGAGGCCACATGCGACCACACAAAAACATTCGCCGCAACTCGCAACTACAGAGGGAAATCAACTTACTATTCACTTGGCACGCTGCGTCTCTCATCGGCCTTCCCTTATCCCTCTCTCTCATCAGTCCTTCTTACGTTAGGATGCCTTAGGCCTCCTGGCCCTTCTTGGCCGCACCTCCCGTCTCTGGTGAAACCAACTCGCCATAATTAGAGTGACCAGTAATTGCCCCGGGTTTTGTAGGAATAGAAGCTCAAGTTATTATTTTATGTATTTTAAATAATTAAATCAATGAGTAAGGGCCTTAGGTAGTTTGGTAATTAGCGCTTGCCTTATTGTATCCATTTTATTAATAATCAAAGTGAGTAGTAAGCGCCATAAGTTGTAGAGTAATTGTCGCTTGCACTTTTATATTTATTTTCTCAATAATTTAAGCAGCCAGTAAGCACTCCAGGCTGTGGGGATTAGAGCTTGTGTTATTATTTTATTTATTATACACATCTAAAGCAACCAGTAAGCACCCTCGGCTGTATGGAAATAGGCGCTTGCGTTATTATTTTATTTATTACAAAATATCAAAGCGACCAGTAAGCGCCCCAAGTTGTGTGGGTATTGGCGCTTGCATGATTAATTTATTAATCATAAAAATTTAAAGCAGCCAGTAAGGACCCTGCACTGGGTTATGTGGGGATAAGTACTCGCGTTATTATGTTCATTTTATTAATAATTATAGCAGCCAGTAAGCACCCTGGGTTTTGTGGGTATTAGCGTTTTTATATTAATTAATTTATCATAAAGAATNATCATACAGTCTGTTATAAGGCCACATATTTGAACAAAGTCCTTCGAGCCGGATTTGTGGGGCTAGCTAAAAGGGAGAAAGTGTGCCTCCGCGTGGCGAAGGTTCGGCGGACGCCATCTCGGAAGAAAAATATCAAGTCACGAAGCCATACTATGCGGCAGCCATAATTACATTTAGTCGTCCGCGCATAAGTACGGCGCACACCGAGAAGAAGGAGAAGGTGGTTGCGTCATCCGTTGAGAAGAAGAAGAGGGTGATTACGTTAACAGCTATGCCAGCCAAAAAGCGAGGTGAGGTAGCAGCGACGACTCCGACTACGCAACAGAAAACCACCACTTCTACAGTGTTTACATTACAGTGCCAGTATAAGTGCCCGATCTGTCAGTGTCGCTAGAGGGGAAAATGTCTTGCGCAAAACGCACCTCAGTAAACTAAGACAAACGTCGTTTTAAGCTCGCCGTCGCTACAGCCGAACAAGCTCCTGATAGAAAACGAACGCAATTCTACGAGGCTAAACTCCAACGACTACAACAACGGAATGACACGTGGTATTTTTTTTCTTTTTTTTGAAGAAGATTAGGAATAGAATAGAACAACTTTAATTTTATTATAATCAATTATATCATGATTTTTCTTTTTATTAATAATTATAGCAGCCAGTAAGCACCCTGGGTTTTGTGGGTATTAGCGTTTTTATATTAATTAATTTATCATAAAGAATGAAAGCAGCCAGTAAGTGCCTTGGGTTGTATGGTGATAGGCTTTTGCGTTCTTATATTCTAATTTATCAGTGCAACGAGTAAGCGCATCGGGTTGTGTCGGGATGGGCGCTAGCGTTATAATTCTTTTAAATACAAATAATTAAAGCAGCCAGTAAGTACCCCGGGTTTTGTGGAGATACGCGCTCGTGTTATTATATTAATTTTGTCAATAATTAAAGTAGCCAGTTAGCAATCCATGCAAGTTGTGTGGGTATTGGCATTTTTGTTATTAATTTATTAATCATAAGAATTTAAAGCAGCTAGTAAGCTCCCTGGGTTATGTGGGGATAGGCGCTTGCGTAATGATGTTAATTTTATTAATAATTATAGCAACCAGTAAGCACCCTAGGTCGTGTGGATATTGGCACTTGCGTTATTGATATAAAGAATTCAAGCAGCCAGTAAGCACCCCAGGTTGTATCGGGATAGGCACTTGGGTTATTATGTTTATTTCATTAATTACTATAGCAGCCAGCAAGCGCCCTAGGTTGTGTGGGTATTCGCGTTTCTATATTAATTTTTTCATCATAAATAACAAAAGCAGCCAGTAAATACCCAGGGTTAATTAGGGCTAGGCGCTTGCGTTATGATGTTTATTTTATTAATTATTATAGCAGCCAGTAAGCGCCCTGGGTTGTGTGGGTATTGGCACCTGCGTTATTAATTTATTAATCATAAATCATTCAAACAGCCAGTAAGCGCCCTGGGTTGTTTGGGTATTTGCGTTTCTATATTAGTTGATTCATCATAAATAATGAAAGCAGCCAGTAAGCACTCAGGGTTAATTAGGGATAGGCGCTTGCGTTATGATATTTATTTTATTAATAATTATAGCAGCCAGTAAGGGCCCTAGGTTATATGGGTATTGGTGCCTGCCTTATTAATTTATTAATCATAAATCATTCAAACAGCCAGTAAGCACCTCAGGTTTTATCGGAATAGGCGCTGGGTTATTATGTTTATTTTATTAATTATTATAGCAGCCAGTAAGCGCCCTGAGTTGTGTGGGGATTAACGCATGTCTTATCATTATATGTATTTAAAATAAATGAAGGGACTAGTAAGCGCACTGAGTTGTGTAGGAATTGGCGGTTGTCTCATCATTATATTTATTTTAAATATTGAAAGGGACCAGAAAGCGCACCTTTTTTGTTGGGATTTGAGATTGTCTTATCATTATTTTTATTTTAAATAAATAAAGGGACAATTTAGCACACCGGGTTGTGTGTTGATTAGCGCTTGTCTTATTATTATATCAATTATAAATAAATAAAGGAACAAGTAGGTGCACCGGGTTGTTTGGTGGTTTGTGCTTGTAGTATTATATTTATTTCTAACGAACAGAAGGACTAGTAAGCGCA
>NW_019379946.1:0-28546 GCF_000648655.2 Copidosoma floridanum
GCTAAAGCTGCTCAAAAACAGCTAGAGGAGAGTGAGAGGCATAATAAATAAATGGAAGCACTCTTACTTTAAAAGAAGCTGTTTTTAAAATCACATGAGAACAGGTCAACTGTAGACCCAAGCCGTTCTTATGTGATTTTAAAAACAGCTTCTTTAAAGAACGGCTTGGGTCTACAGTTGACCTGTTCTTGTGTGATTTTAAAAACAGCTTCTTTTAAAGTAAGAGTGCTTCCATTTATTTATTATGCCTCTCACTCTCCTCTAGCTGTTTCTGAGCAGCTTTAGAATTATTAATAGCCCTGACAACTCCAGTTACACCATTAGTGATAGTGCCTATAGCACTAAGGCCAGCAAATGTAGGAATGAGGTATGGTAGGAATCCTCCAGTTTTCTGTGGGATAGGCAATACTCGAGGTATTACAATATTTTTCCTACCATCAGCTTTTTTCACAGTTACCTGAGCTCCCTTTAACGCTGAACTTATAGCTTTTCGAGCACTACTATTAGGAATCATGGACTTTGAAGCACTTCGAATCAAGCTTTTCAAAGTAGTTTTATTCGGCTTCACTTTGTTCTTACTTATTTAACTAGAATTCGTACTAGGGAATGCTCCCATGCCGAGATTGGATTTTAATTTCATGGCACTGGTAATAGTAAAAGCAGCAGCTTTTTCTCCTTAACTAACATCTGTGGCTTTGAATCTTTGCCACGCCTTTTCAGCGAGAATTTTGTCAGTAGTGTTTCTTGCTGTAATATTTTTTCGATCCTGCGAATAGGCTACATCGTGTTGCTTGCTCGCCTGATCCAATGGATTGATACCCGGATCTCCGTGAGCTAATCTCTTGGCAAGTTTAGTGCCTGGTCCACAATATTGATATCCTGGTACGTGCAGCTCTATAGGCAGTTTACTGATAAGTGTGTTTATAATTCCACAAACTTGCGATGATGAATGATCATTTTTTTTCAAGTGCTTAAAGATGAATGAGCTTGAAAATATATGTAGAGCACTATTTATAGTTTCATATTTCAGCATGCAGTAATTACAAGCTTCGAGGAACAGAATATTTAACTTCCTGTCATAAATTGCAACAAACTGATAAGCAAGATTAGGAAATTTGATGACGCATGAGTTTCAAAATATGTATACAAACCATTTACAGTATCATGTTTTAGTCTCAGTTGAGTCAGCATACAGTAACCATGAGCTTCTTAGATCAGAATATAAAACGTCCTGTCGTGAATTTTGACGGAATCGTTAAGCAAGANATTAGGAAATTTGATGACGCATGAGTTTCAAAATATGTATACAAACCATTTACAGTATCATGTTTTAGTCTCAGTTGAGTCAGCATACAGTAACCATGAGCTTCTTAGATCAGAATATAAAACGTCCTGTCGTGAATTTTGACGGAATCGTTAAGCAAGATAAGAAAATCCAATACCATGGTGATTTGCTACCCGATACGATAAGAGCTGTTCTTTGTGGTCCGTCGAACTTTGGAAAAACAAACAGCTTGCTGGCTTTAATTACTCACCCCGACGGATTAAGATTTGAGAATGTTAATCTATACTCAAAGTCGCTAAATCAGCCAAAGTATAAGTTTCTAGAACCACTGTTGGAGCCCATAGATGGTGTAAGGTATTTTCCATATAGCGATCATGAATCAGTCATATCTTCCGATAAGGCACTACCCAGCTCCATAATGATATTTGACGACATTGCCTGTGGAAAACAAGATAATATGAAAGCCTTTTTCGGCATGGGACGTCACAAAAGTATTGAAAGCTCCTATCTCTGTCATTCATATGCTAAGGTTCCAAAGCATTTGGTCGGAGATAATTTAAATCTCTTAGTGATATTTTGACAAGATGATATAATCTTGAAGCACATCTATAATGATCATGGTAATACCGACATAATGTATAATAAATTTAAGAAATTATGTGTAAACTGTTTGGGAGTTGGAAAACATGAGTTTATTGTAATAGACTAGGAAAGAGATGTGGATGATAGTAGATTCAGAAGAGGTTTTGATGCTTTTGCTATAAATATTACTCATGCTCATTAAGTGTGTATAAGTCTATTGTTAATTATTAAGCGGACAATATGGATGCTTTTCGTAAGGAGAAACACATTCGTCGTCAAGTTGAAAAAGCAAGAAAAGCTGTTAAAGGTAAGCATAGATTATTAAAGTCAGGCAGAGAAAACTTTGAACAACAAATAGGGGAGACTTTTAAGCTTATGACTGATCCGTTTATTAAAATCATTTATGACAAAAAGAAGGAACAAACCTTTGACCAAGCTTTAAATTTCTGCCTGAAGAGCTTTTCAAGCCTTTTAAGCCAAAAATAAAAAATATTGACACATCAACGTTCCAGTCAGCAAATAGTAATAGTAATGATAAAGATGATACTTCTTCGTCGAATGATACTATCAAAGACTATGATACCGTTGTTGAAAAAAGTGTCGATGATGATTCAGCGCATGACATCGATAAAAATAAACCTATGAATTCATACTTACAAATACTTGATAAAAAAGAGTCAGAACTAGATAAAACTTCGGAATAAGAAAGAAAAAAAACGGACAACATATACTTGGTGATTCGCCTATAAATTTCAAAAATAATCAAATTCAAATGAAGGATCTAAGATAAACAATAACTGATGGATTAATGGAGTTACTTATAAAAAAGCATCCTGATAAAGAGCACATGACACCAGATAATTAAGTTAAATACAAACAAATCTTGGAAACGTCAAGTGCGCATAAAAGAAAATTTGACAAAAATAAGACGATTCGTCCATACAATAGTAATAAATTTAATAATGTTATTGCCCCATTATTTAATCTCACTCAAATTAAGAAAAAAAGCGGGTCTATACCTTCATTTAGAATTGCTAGGCTGAACATGCAAGTGGACTACGTTTACTGGGACGATTCTAACGAGCTAGTCAATCGGCTAATCTTACTAGTGGCAGAAAAGTCAGCTGGTAATCCTAGTCACACTAATAAAATGAATTCAATCGTTGAGGAGCTTCGTGCAGCTAATATCTTCTATTAAGAATCGTTATCAATTCTACTTCAGTGTAAAAATGAGCATTGACGTGTTCGGACGTGGATCAGCTAAGTCAAAAGGTGGTAGTCGAGGTCCTCGAGGAATTGGATATAATCTTACCACAGATGGTCAATTTGACTTGAAAAATAAAAGATTGTGCAATGTTGCACCAGCTATTTAACCTCACGATGATGTAAATCTCACTACTTTACAGAAAGAAAAAAGTTTCATTTTGGATAAACAAGAAAAAATAAATCTACTAATGAGCAATTTAAGTGATGTGTTTCTCAGAAACAATACTAAATTGGCAGCATGAAATAAATACACTTAAGGAGATTGTAGCAAATATATCTAGTAAAACTCCAGAAAACAGTTAAGAGAGATGGAAGCAGTAGTGAAAAAGCTCCATAAACCTGCGAGACGCAACTACCTTCGCCGAAAGTTTGATATTCGAGGCTTGGATGAAACATGGCAAGCTGATCTTGAGGAGATGATACCTTACACTCATGAAAATAAAGGTTATAGGTATTTGCTTACAGTTATAGATGTATTCTTCATGTATGCATGGGCTGTGCCCATAAAAAATAAAACCGGTAAAGATGTGACTGCAGCTCTAAAGTCGATATTAACAGAGAAAAGAGTTCCAACTAATTTGCAAATAGATCATGGCAAAGAATTTTACACTGTGAATTTTCAAAGTCTCATGCAAAAGAACAAAACTAACTTGTACTCGACTTATAGTAACCTTAAAGCATCTATATGTGAGCGATTCAATCGTACACTATAGCATGATATATGGAAAAATTTCAGCTTACATGGCAGATATAAGTGGATTGACATCTCACCTAAGTTACTGACGGCCTATAATAATTGGAAACATTGGACTATAGCTATAAAACCAAAGGATGTGTCAGCTGCTACTGAAAATAAAATTTTGAAAAAAATTTCATTAAAAACAATAGGGATGAGAAAACAATCAAAATTTAAAGTGGGAGATAAAGTTCGAATAAGTAATGCTAAGCAAGTATTTGAAAAAGGATACACACCTAACTGGTCGACTGAGGTATTCACTATAACACGAGTAGATCTAACCAATCTACCAACTTACCATTTGAAAAATTACCAAAATCAGCCAATTTCTGGTGGCTTCTACGAGCAGGAGCTGCAGAAAACCAAGTATCCTGATACTTATCTTGTTGAAAAAATTTTTCGTCGACGAGGAAATCAAATATTTTTCAAGTGGTTGGGCTTCGACAATACCCATAACAGTTAAATTATTATTAACAAAGAATAAAAGTCATATGTACTTTAAACAATTATTAAAATTCGGAAGTTGTAAAAAAAATTGTACAAAACTTGTTGTGGTCTTTTAATGTTATCAATTATGTGTGCAAATGAAATTTTTTTACAATACATGGTAATATTATATCTTACATAAGATTTATTGAGATAAATAAAAACTCTAAACATGTAATAAATTGTATCATTTATTTTTTCTCACGTTAAACTAGTTTCTCGAAAATAACTTTCTTTTCCTTGCATTTGTATGATTTAACATTTATTGGTTAAAAAATTTAACACTATCACCGTTGTAGCGAACTGACAGCTTCTTCCTATCAATAGATTCCAACAAACTATTAAATGATAGTTCGTTACTCACAAGATACTCAGATACTAGATTAGGTTAAAATATTTGGAAGTAATCGTCTAGTTTAGCAATAGCTTTCATGCCGAATTTAGTGTTAGCTTTTCTCAGCTTCGACCCTACATGACGTTGCCCCTTGACCATTTCGTTGATCTTCTATGTTGGAAGGAATCTTCCACAGGCAAGCCGATTATGTGCTGCTTAATTAGCCATCTGAAATATAAGAAAGTTATATGAGTTTTATAAGTAGAAAAAAAAACGTATGAATAAGAAAACACGTCACAAACCTTTATTTCTGAGCTTTGCTGTTCCAAACAGATCTGCTTATCTCTGTAGAAATTTTTCAACCCCAAACCTGTTTTTTTAAGAATTTGTTATTGTCCTGAGCTGCTTGCGTTGGACGATAAAGCAGTCGATACTTTTATCTGCTCACTACAGCTCTGACTGAGCTCTGCTGGTTGATTCTGCCGATGCTATAGGGACTCTCCCACTACTGGAGAAATCTCCTACTCTGCATTGGCTGCTTTTCCATTGGCTGCTGGTCTGCTATGATTCTCTACACACTCTCCAGCTCTTTGTTTTTCTTTTATTTTAATTCTATAATGGCCCCACGGCAGCGTATCTGTAGTGTTTGATGAAATATATCGTTTATCATCTCGGGAACTAAGAGCAATTTTATTATGCCTCTCAGTGTAGAGCTTATGATGACGAGATTTTATATTAATTTTCTCTCGATTAATGTTTATAATTTGGTCACGTAGGCACTCAGTATAGTCGTTGAAATTGATGGTTTGTTACCTCATATTTCAGACTGTCTGTATCAGTGTATAAGAGTTTACAATAATTTTTGAGTTTGGAGAGCATATATTCGTAGTGAAAACGATACACAAGTGTCTTCGATAAATCTAAGACACTAAGCCCAATGTATATTGGCTTTTTCATTATCACTTCTGCACGTTGCAGCTGTGTGGCCACAAAATTCTCATTAAAAATATCACAGCTGTGAAAATTTGGCTTTGCAATGTACGATGCTGCACCATAGCGTCCATCCCCATGGTTAAATAGTTTGACATCGATACGGTTTCTCTCATTTTTCATCGTTTTTCCAAAAATAGCATTATTGAATAGTTTGAAATGCATTTTTTCAAAATCATTCTTAGCCTCTTTTCTCTTAATGCTATTGAGAATTATATATTCTTTAGGCTATGCACTTTGCCAGAATTTTAAGACTTGATATATTTTTGTCAGTCGTAATCCATGATTTGTGGCTTGCTTGAGGGCTTCATAATGGAGTACATATTTATGCTTGTTACTTAATGTTGTCATTAATTTAGGCTGCTTCAAACTTGGTGCTGAAATGTGTTCGGAACAAAATGGCAAATCTTTATGAGAATCGTGGAGCTCCTCTTGATACTCTAAATCCACTTCTAAAATGTATCCGTAAGCACTTTTATTTCCAATATTATAAAAATCATGAGGCTGTTGCTCAACATTTTTGACCCACTAAAATTCACCATAAGGAAGTTTTTTAGTTATTGCCCAACCATAAAAATTATTTACGTCAAAATATGCTATATATCTTTCAGTTTTATCTTTTTTATAATTTTTTATATAGTGATTATTAGCTTCTGCATATCTGTTACAGCACTGGCTTATTCCACCTCGTATACCTTTTTCAATGAACATAAACATATCTATATCAGTAATGAGTTCTAGTGAAATCTGAAAAAAATTCTCAATTAATAACTAAAGCACAATTGACATTATATTCTTATACATAATACTTACTTTCTTTTTTTTTAACATGGCATCCCAAGTGAAGCCTGGAGTAGTGAAATAGTGAGCAGGATCTAATTTATAAACCTTGAGGCAATCATTTCTAAGGTTTTTAAATACTTTTGTTAACAGAAGTACATCAGTTTTGAGGTAGAGATCTGAATACTGTCCAAGAGTTATAATATCAAAAGTTTTTCTTCCTGTTTCAGCATGTATATAATCTTCACTACTTATATGTGCATTATATAATTTACTATAAAAATCATCTTTAGATGGGAGCCTGGTTTCTTCAAGTTTTTTGAATGATGCTACATAATCGTATGGAAGTACACTCTTCCTCTTCAGCATATTGATTTGCTCGAAAGAGTATTTATCATCTTGACTGAAAACCTTTTCTAGAGTATCATACAACTCTAAGTAGGATCCTAACTTATCAAGCGACGACGGCAAAAATCTATACGAGTCAATAAAGCGTGAGTTTATGCGTGTCCCTTTAATGAACATTGTAAAAAAAATGTATTTTTCTTTAGTTTGAGGGATAACTTGTACTTTTCCAGGAAAGCAAGTTACAAGTTCTTGTATAAACAAGTGGCATCATAATTGCTGAGATTCTGGAAAACTATTAGTACTGCTAGCGAGTCCTGATACTTGAGATAACATACATTGTGAGCTAGGCCTCGATATCTGAGTAAAAAAAAGCGAATTTTAGTTTAAAGGGAAAAATTTTCTTAATTACAAGCTCATAAATATAATACTTAGACTCCAGTAAAATGGCAATGATCGTAAACTTTTTCATCATTTTTAATAGACTTCTCACATATGTGACATATATCAGCATTCAAAAAATCAAAGTCCTCTTCTTCAGTTAATGATCTCATTGGCACTGAATTTTTGTACATTCTATGTAAATCAAAGGCAAGATCTTGCATTTTTTTCACAAACCAGGTAGCTGGATTCTCACTGCATCCATTTTTTTTCTGTAGAAAATGTATCGTGATCTCGCGTTATCAAAACTGCACTTTACAGAATATCCAACACTGAATGCTTCATGGTGTTGTATTCCTTGCTTACTATTATGCACAGGTTTTAATAAACACTCAACGTCTGCGTATACTATAAATAGTACACGATTTATATTTATATGATTTTCGAATTTTAAAATTTTATTATCATACCTCGGCAAGCTTATTTTACACTTATTTACTTTAACGCACTTCACCGTATGTGTTCTTAACATTTCATCAGTTGTAAAGTAATGAAGACAGTGGTCACAAATATATATTTTATGTTGATGTTTTGTTAAAGAACTTCTAACAAACCTAGATAAGTCTTTAATATATACGTAGTGATATTTTATATCATTATTACCACTGTTATTACCATCTTGGATTTTTTCTAAATACTCTTCTCTATCTTTTTCTACCTTATATTTGTCCATTGCCTTAGCATTAAAAAAACCTTCTCTATCTTCTTTTAGCTCATCTTCATCCATTGCCTCAGCATTAACAAAATCATCACGTTCTCCGTCAATATTTTTTTGTTTCTCTGATTTTCCCTCACTATACGTGTCAATATAATATATTTGTATAAGCAGCAAATTAATGTTTATCCTTTTATTCTGCTGTCAAATAAAGGGGTGAAGTTTTATAACTATTTTTACTTTTTTTTAAAAAATACACGTTAATTGACACATTATTTTGTTTTTCAAATTTTGTAACTTGCTTAGGCCGCACTAGAAAAGTGATCCACTTGAAACTATAACTGTTTTCGTATCGAGTATAATTTGACACTCGTTGTGCATTTTTATTCACTGGATGTAAGCTGACAAAATGGCCCATTTGAAGCATTGCTGATCTGCGTTTTATACATTTACAAAAGCTTTTTTTTTCTCGATAATAGTAGGGAGTTCTATGTAAGAACTACCACTTATTGCATTGTACTTATTTACATTTACTACTAAATTTAAAATTAAGTGTAAGGTCTATCCAAAATCGCGCTCCTAAGACTCTTCTATATCTGTAGAAATAAGCTTCTTGACGCTCATTTTAAACCATTTATGTAGGTCTGTCGTATTAAAAATGGAACTAGATTTAGTAATGAAATATTTGACTTCAAAAGTCTCTGTATCATTTTTTACTGTCAAAAACTCTGCTCCTAATACTGTATTAATTTTTAAAGCATTTTGCTCGTCGAGAATTTCTCGCACTTTTAAAATGAATAGTTTTTCCACAGACTTAAGAAATTTTATTATATCTAAATGCCTACTATTTGTTATAAAAGCCGTTCTTATGCGATGTTTAAAAGCACTATTAAGATCTTTCCATGTCACAAAATTATAATCATCTTGATTGTCTATTTTTTCATCGAGCCCTGACCCATGCACTTCTAGAATTTTATAAAATGCTGCTAAAAACGTTAATAAAAGACACTCAATATTCAACAACCTAATTTCCACTGGCGATGACAATTTTACAGACAGATTATAGTCGGAAATACTTTTAAGCACTATTTCACTATTATTAATAAAATCTCGTATCTCGGTGATATTAACACTATGCAGCCAGCGTTGATATTCTATTCGCACTATTTCACAGAAAATCAGGTAACGCTCCACGGCGTTAGCAAAATTCTCGCGGAGTTACTCCATTATACTTACAGCTCGCGTTAACGTACTCAAATAAATGACAAGCTGCTTGAACTTTTCTTTTATATTGATTTACCTCTGCGAAAGCGATACGAGTGATAACTAGCGGTGACTATCAGTTGTATATAAAGAGATGACACATTGATAGAGGGGTTAGTTAACTAATAATCGTCACAACGTTAAGATGACGAAGTACGTGGTTGATGTTTAAGGCTTTAAAACCATGCACAACGAATTCATTTTTAAAGAAGTCGCTATTATACCTCTACAAGAAAATGCTACACCGTCAGTTTTTGTCTTTAAGCCCCCATATTCTTGGGCACAGCTCTTACCTAAGAACAAATGTGAAAATCGATGGTTAGAGTTTAATTACCACGGTCTTCGTTGGAGCTCAGGGAAAGTTCCCTACGAGGATCGAGCTACAACCTTTCAAGCCATTATTAAAGAAGATGATGTTATTTACGTAAAAAGTCTTGAAAAAATCGAATGGTTGCGCCATGTGCTATTTAACAGGTACATTACTCATAGTATAATTATACGCTTGACAAAATATTTGCATTATATAATTATTTTTATAGGTACATTTATAATATTAAGCAATGTCCAGCTTTAAAAAAAATCAGTATGGATGATATCGAATGCATGATTCACCAATTTAACTCAGGCCATTGTGCTATGAAGAATGCTACAGCTTAAAAAAAAAGGTATTTTAAAAGAGCATCAACGACAAAACGATATGTTTTAATCAATGTTCACCTGATACACAATATTTATGCAACAAATTAGTTTTGCATAAATCTATGTTAACTTTTTTCATTTACGCCTCCTTATTACTGCGCCGAATAAAATAACTTTATCGTATTAACTGACTCTATCCGTTGGCTAGGTATTGCGGTGAAGAGGAGTAAGCCAAGCGATGATGGGATACGCTTTCGGTTATGAAATGTCATAGATGTTCCCTGGCAACACGCATCACTCGATACACCCGCTCTTGAGAAAAAAATATGATGCTGGTACATTATACGCCTAAATAAGAAGCGAAGAGTTATCAGCTACGGCTTACACATACGTGTATCCTAGCATGACTCGTTGCACCCGCTCTTGCTAAGAGAAAAATATTACACTGGTACATTATACGCCTAAATAAGAAGCAAAAAGTCATCGGCCACATCTAACACATCGGTATAGATAAGAAATAATAGCTCCATTACTTGACAAGGTACAGCGTTGAGTAAGCCAACGTTGGTCACAGCTAAACGAGATACGCGATCCACTACATTTACTGATAAGAAATACACGTTCATGCTTGATCATCTTCCTTTCGTGCTGTACGTTGGGCTTGTCACACCTACACCTTTCGGACCCATCCTAATGACGTCGGAGCTCGATTCACGGTCGGAAAGGAAGGGAGCTGTCAGTACCATCCGATGTCACAGCATCCGGAAAAGACCCCATCCCCTGACGTTACCATCCGAGTAGTCTGCACCACCCACCGCCCCTACCGCCCGTGCCCTTTCTTCCACCGCCCAACCAGTCTCTCCCCCACCACCGCCTCTCCTCTTTCACCCCATCTGCCTCTCCCCCCACCACCGCCTCTCCTCCACCATCTCTTCTTCACCCACAGCTACAGCTAGAGCCTTTCCCCCCACCACTACCTCAGGGGGGAGCTGGGGGGGTGCCAGAACCGCCATGGTCTACCTACTCGTAAAGGTGGCTCTTAATTTCTTTTAATACTTTAATTTTGTTCCAAACACTGCTAAACGCAAAAGAATTTGCTGTCCACGTGCTGCACGCTGCATTTAGATTTTTGCGTGCTAAAGTTACGTTAACAAGCCACGACGCGATCCCCCTCAACCGCCCCCCACAAAATAAGGTAAAAATCCGTTATTTTCTCGCTTATTTTGACATATCGTAGTTTTTTTTTAAACCCCCCACAGCCCCCCCACCAACCTCCTACACATTTTTTTATGGCCCCCTACCACCTCCCACATAATATTATATGTATAGTCTAGAAGTATAGTATACGTCTTTATCCAAGTCAGGGGGTTCAACCACGTATGGTTTCATGGGATAATAACAATGTATGATTTGATATTTAATCAAATAGTTACAGATTAGTGCACAATAATATAATCAGCTAAACTTAAAAACAATCAATTGTATTTTATTTTATTGGATCCCTTGCTTTCTTTGTAAGCATAAAGTTTTTGGTGGGCTGACTTTTTTTGTTAGTATTTTGTAACGTTGCATTTTGCCAGCCCTGTCAATGTGTTAAAGTTTATTACCACATTTCTTTTAAATCACAGGAAAATATTGTATAGTATTGTTATCTTGTTGACATATAGTTCTAAAAATTTTTCTTCGATCTTCATTTAAACTTCTGTACATTATATCGGACATATTTTTACTGAAAGATATTTTCTTAATATTGCAATTATTTATATAGTTCCTAATGGTTGGTGTTGGTAAACTAAAAAACTCACATGATTTACTTTCCGATACTAAAATTTGATTAATATGTAGAAGAGCACAATTATTACTATCATTATCGAAGACTTCCGTAAAATATTTTTTGTATTCATTCCATATTTTGTCTCCTTAAATGTTTACTAAAATTAAAAACCAAGCAAAAAATTGTCTTTACTGGTATGGAAACATTGTTGTTATGGCTTCTTCAAAAATATTGTCAATTTCAGAATCATGTTTTATTAAACCTATTGCAATTGCAGTCTCCCTGAAATTTTTATATGTTATTTCATTATGTTTTTTAACGTCTTCAAACAATGTAGCCCTATGTTATTTATTAAAAAAAGGTTTTTAAAATTTAAAAAATAAAAAAGTTAAGAATAAATAAGAATAAATACACAAAAATTGTTAAAATATATTTCTCATAAAATATTCAAAAGTTGGGGGTTATCGCGCAGTGCGCGCGGGGGGGCGTGAGCCCCACTAGTATATATATATATATATTGTTACGGGGTGCAGCCAATGCGAAATTATGAGGTGAAGTTTGCCACCTCAACTGGGCCTGTGTTGCCCGGGTACCCTCAGCAACACCTCCAATAAACGTTATGCGCGGGTCTCGCTCTCTGAGACACTGCCGCTTTATTATTAATCTGTTTATTGATGAACATGTGAGAACCCATATTTTGATTGTTAGTATACATCAGCATATGTAAGATTAATTGAGCAAAAGATTTATAATCTTGGCCAAATATCGCGGTGACCTTGCATGTCATCGCCTCTCGTAACGACTTTAGCACGACACAAAGGGAATCGGGAACACATAAAAGGAAGCACTTACGAGTAAGTAAAATGAAAAATATATTTCATTAAATATATAAAAAATTACAAATCAAGTTCGCGGGTGTATGTGTGTTTTCTCGCACGTCGAGCGTGATTGCTCGACGTACTTGCGGCGCGAAATCCAGGCAGACCTACGCGGGCTAATCTAGGGCTGCTGCCCGTTACAATAAACTGCCTGTTGGCAGGTACTTACAGCGATGCGGGGGGTCGCTTCTCGTCGGTGCCTTAAATAGGCGGAAACAAGATGCTGCTGAAGTGAGTACGCAAAGGCAAGTAGGCGTCCCTACTGGCTGCGTTCGAGGGTCAAGGACTTCAAGGTTGGTCTTGGCTCAACCTTGTCCGCTCGTTCAGGAGCTGGGTCATGGCACCAACACTGTACCGCGACGTCAAATAATCTCCCTCCAAAGGTCGCCGATATCCACGTTATCAGTGGATCACCCAATCACTCCAACACTTAAATTTTTGCACCAAACAAACGGAAACAAGGGGGGACGGCGGAAAAACACCTCACGTGCGTTCGCTGACCCAAGCTTATCGCTCTCTCGGCCTTTTTCCCGTTCTCCTACTTTCCCTTACCGCTTTCCCACTTAAGCCGTTTAACGCTCTCTCCACCTTTCCTTGCTTTCCTACCTGCCCTAGCCTACTAATAAGGCCTAACGGTTGGGTACCGTTACACCCTTTGACGAGACGTTGGATACTGGGGCATCCAACTCTACTTCTTAGGCGCCATTAAGGAAGGCTGAGGTTCAAACTAATAGAGGAAAAAGAAAAAAGAAGGGTAAACGAGAAATACATTGTCGGCTATATATAAAAAAAAGGGCACTATGTATTGCCGTGAGTGGAGAAAGAAAAACAGAAAAGGAGTAAAAAATTAAAAGAAAAACAAAAGAAAAAAAGAACAAACAAAAAAAAAAAAAAAAGAGGTAAATAAAAAACAAAATCAAATGGGGGCAGTCGATCCGTGGCTGGTTGATCCTAGGGCCATATCACTCACGGATCCAGCGTCTATTTACGTGCTCGTAATGAAAGTGCATGGAGCACCTTGGGCACTTCTTGGACCGCTTTACCCCCTGCAGTCCGAACATGTAGTAGCAGACGGGGCGCATGGCGGTCCCTGTTGCCTTCGCCTATACCGCACGGCCCCTGGTCAGCAGGCGTTCGGCTTCCTGGTGGAGCTGCCGAACCTTGGCGTTTGCCTTTCTTGTTTCTTCCTGGCGTCAGGCCTCCTCGGCTCAGCGACGCTCTTCTTTCGCGAGGAGTTGGCGCATCTCGACCCAGACATCATTGAAGGCCGCAAAACATTTGTGGCTGATCAGGGCTGTCCTCTCAGCCTTCAAGGTCTTGGTCGTGGAGCCGCGCTTCCGAAAAAAGGCCTCAACCTCCGTGAAGACGGCAAGCGCCTTCTTTCCGCTCGCCATGACACATGCCCGGGCCTCCCCAGGCCTCGTTAAGTCGCTCCTGGATGCCTTCCCTGGCGTCGTCTGGATCGGCCGTGGCTTTGATGGCCAAGGGCTGTGGTGCCTCCGTGGCCTCTGGGATGGGCTGGACTGCCAACGATGGATCGGCCTCGTCCTTGCCGCGAGGCTCAATGGCCAGTTGTGGGGTGGTCTCCTCCTGTAAGTTGAGGCCTTCTTTGAGGGCCTCAATGAGCTCCATGACCTCCCGCTCGTTCGTGACATGCCTGAGGTGTCTAATAAGCTCGCCCAAGGTAAGTTGTGTCACCTTCATATCTGCTACAATTCTGGCCCCCGAAAATAAAAATAACAAAAAGTGGGGAAGACGAAGAAAACATAATTAGTTAGGATAGAGGTGCTCACAAAATTAAATTTTTTTTTCACTCTACAGGGCCGCAGCCATCGCATATCGCTCGGCGATTGACCCGTCGTTGGGTCGCATGTTCAGACGTCGTTGCGTGGTCTGCCTTTAATTGCAGGCATCTTAGCCGTGGCGGATGGGTTCAACGCCACGGTTACTTTTTGTGGGCGGCTTTGCTTAGGCCTGGCTGATCTGGCAGCCTTGCTTACATCAGATGGGTTCGCTAAAGGCGGGTCGCGCTTCGCCTGTTTGCCGGTTTCCAACGGTGGTTGAGGAGCACTAGCCACTTCTTCTTCGGACCCCAAATCGTCAGAAGGAGAATCTTCTTCCGCCGTCACGGGGGGTCTTCTCACGTAGGGCTTTAGCTGCCTTACGTGAATGGGGCCTGATCGTGTACCCTCCTCGGATTCCAACTCGTACTTGTTGGAGCCCACTGTCCTCTGGACGGTAGAGGGGCCAACGTACCTTGGGGCCAATTTTGCTGCCACGCCTTGCGTTGCCGAGGACAAAACGTGGTTCTTCCTCCATACCTGGTCGCTGGGAGCGTAGACCACGTCGCAATGCTTGGCATTGTACTGTAAAGTGGCATTGGCCTGTGCCTTATTGCTTCGCGAGTTTGCGTCCACTTGCAACTCTTCAGCAGACGCTCCATGCGCCGCTTCCAGCTCTCTATTGCCTCATTTTCTAGGCGTTGTTAGGCCGTCGAATCGATCTGTCAGTGCATCGTACCTGGGGCGTACGGTTCTCTACTGCTGTTAAGCATCGCGGGGAAGAAGCCTGTGGAAGCGTGCCTCTCTGTGTTGTAAGCGAACACATATTTGGGCAGCTTCTTGTCCCATGATCTATGATTGGCTTCGACAAAACCTTGAATCATGGTCTTGATAGTACGGTTCAAACGTTCGACCGGGTTTGCCTGCAGGTGACACGGTGACGTAAGCGTGTGCCGTATGTCCAGGCTTTCCAAAAACCCATTGACGTCTTTGTTTCGGAACTTAGTGCCATTATCCGTCAACAACGCTTCCGGGATGCCATGTCAATAGATGACGCGCTCTCTCAGTGCGCTTTTAACAGCCTTCCTATTGGCTCACCGTAGCGGTATGACTTCAGCCCACCTCGTCAATAGATCCTCGATCACAAGGATGTATTCATGGCCGTGCGTTGTCTTTGGTAGGTGGCCCATTATGTCAGTGGCCACTACTTGCCATGGAGCGGTGATGATTCTACGCCCCATAAGTCCTGGAGGTAGCTTCTGATCTACCTTGGTTTGTTGGCAAACCAAGCAGCTCCGCACGTAACGGGCAATATCCTGGTAGTATCCCGGCAAGTTGTACAACCGGGAGACACGCGCGAACGTCTTTTCGTGGCCAAGATGGCTGGCAGATGGTGTATCGTGACACTCCTGAAGCACCTAGTCGTGCTGGCTTTTAGGTACCACCAGTTTCCAGGCTTCTATGTCACCGAGAGTTTCGTTAACCGTGGAATCAGGGCGATACGCAAACAGGCATTTCCCGACGATTTTTTATCGTGGTTGACCCGTGGGTCGTCACGTACTTTCTGTACCATCTCCTGGTATCACATATCTCCAGCCAGGCGTTTTCACATGAGCGCTGCCACATCGCAACTCCCATCATTCTCATACAGTCGTGACTAGGCATCAGGTACGCAGTTTCTCGTCCCTTTCCAGTGTTCAACATCGAAGCCATGGCTTTGAAGTTCTATGGCCCATCTTGATAGTCGTCCAGTCTGGTTGTTAAAACTAACTCACCACCGGAGACTGATGTGATCGATCATGACCTTAAAGCGTGTCCCTTCAATATATGGGCGGAACTTTCACGTCGCCCATAAGACCACGAGGCATTCTTGCTCTGTCACACTATAATTGCGCTCATCTGGTATCATCGAACGGCTTGCAAACTCCAGCACTCTTTCTTGCCCGTTGACTATCAGCGACAAAACGGCGCCTACTCTGGAGTCGCGGGCATCAGTTTGCACCACGTACGGACTCATGGGGTCGGGTCGTTGTAGCACTACCGAGGACGTCAGCAAAACCTTTGTCAGTTTAAAGCATTGTTGCTGTTCGTCTTTCCAGTCGAATGGCTGATCCTTACGCAACAGCCTGTTTATCGGTTCTACTACCGTCAAATAGTTTGGCAGGAACTTTCGGTACCATGAAACCATGCCTAGGAACCGCCTAAGTTGTTTCAGGTTCTTTGGAGCCAAAAATATCGTAATTGGTTCCAATGTAGCCAGATCCGGTCGTAAACCATCTTAGTTTACGAGGATGCCGAGGTATCTCAATTCGGGTTGACAGAACTTACTCTTTCCTCGGTTAAGGGTGAGTCCTCCTTTATGCACGCGCTTCAGCACATGCTCTAGCCACTTGAGATATCCCTTGAATGTCGCTGTGACAATTATTATGTCATCAAGGTAGGCATAGGCATAGGGCTCGAGCTCTGGCCCAATGACGCTGTCGATTATCCGCTGTAACGTCGCCAGCGCATTACTCAGGCCAAACGGCAGCCATCGGAACTCAAAGAGTCCCTTGCCTGGTACGGTGAATGCTGTCACCGGCTTAGCTTTCTCGACAAGTGGTGTCTGGTGGTACGCGCTGCTAAGATCAAAGGTTAAGATGAAACGTGCTTTTTTCAGTTTGCGAAGGATGGTATCCGTATGTGGCAACAGGTACGCGTTGGGGGTCGTCAGCGCGTTTACCTTCCGGTAATCAACGCAAAAACGATACTTCCCATCCTTCTTGCGTATCATTACCACGGGACTTGCCCAGCCACTGTTAGATGGCTTAATCACGCTACTTTCGAGCATCTCACTCACATTGGCATGGATTACCTCCTGGATCTTATCCAATACTGAGTAGCACTTCTGCTTTATGGGTCGCGAGGTCGTGACCTCAATCTCGTGCTCGACCCACGTAGTGCATTCTAAGGGAACTTCACGCTTCACGTAGCGGTCCAGGAGGGTCTGCAATTCTTTTTATTGTCTGGGCAAGATTTCGTCTAGCTCGACGGCAGCGAGTTGGACCTCAACGGTCGCCGTTACGCCCGCTACCTCTAGAGGGACCTTGGTACCTGGTCCTTCTAGCACCAGGACTCTATCAACAGGGTCATGGATGGTTCCAAAAGCATTGATAAAGTAAGCCCCGACGTAGCAGTCAGCGTCTTACTTGGGCAACACTATGCCACTATGTCTACGTCCCGTTTCACCCCTCCCAACTCGAAGGGTACAGTGACGAAGCCTAAGGTGCGTGACGGTCGTCCGTCGGCCATAGCCGCGCTTCCTAGCGTATGGCGTGGTTGCCGATGACAGGAATAGGCTATCTGGAGCCAGACTGCTCGCATGACCGTCTGCGTAGCGCTAGGGTCGTATAGCGCTCACAGCTTGTACCCGGCTACTTCAAGCTTTAGCCACCACCGGTGCGCACCACCAACCTTCGATGCAACCACGGCCTGTGAGGGTTGGGTAAAGGGAGGCGGCGTGATATCTTCGTTTACATCTGCCTCCTCTCGTTTCCCTGCTTTTTATTTGGGCAGGCCCGCACATAGTGGCCAAGGTGGTTACACTGATAGCAGCTCAACTGCGACTTCTGCGAGAGAGACCTGTCTCTCCAAGTGCCAGAATTTTTCGTGCCTGACCCCTCGTTCGGGTTTCGCCTCGGTGAGCGCGAGCCCGAACGTCAGCGTCTATTCGCTTTGGGCAAAGAAGGCGTGGGTGATCGTATCCCCTGTTGACGAAGCTTGTTTGAGGAGCGAGAACTCTGCTTTAGCTCATTAGTATATTTAGCCAGTCCTGTTTGACGCTTCTCAACGTAGAGAAGGTCAAGCAGCAGCTTCAGCATGTTTTCGTCGATTTCTGGTTTTCTGACCTTTTCCTTGGTCAGCTCATCGACTATTTCTGCCAAGTACTTATCCATAACGTCAAACCAAGCAATTTTTTTGTGGACTAGCTAGTTTCTTTGGCAGCTCCTTAATTGCTTTTTGAAGGGCAGATTGCTCGTTTTGGACAGCCACTCTTTCTTGTACGCTAGCGCTCAAAGGTTGGGCTTCGCTTATACCCACAACCCTGGGCTGTTCCTTAGCCTCCATAGCCTTAGTCTTGGGCTTGTATGCCGGTTCTGGCAGGTAGAAGTGTTCCGGTGGGGGTGGCTCACAGAATGCACTCCTAAGTTACAAAAGGCGCTCAGCCTCAGTGGCCCATCGCAGCAGCTCTGCCATGCTGTGAGCCTCATCTCATTGGATTCGATCCTGTAACTCAGGATGCATATTTCTGTGGAATAGGTCCAACTGACGTTCGACTGGCCACGGAGGTTAAATTCGTCGTACGATATTCTTAATCTGCGTTAAGGAATTTCGTATGGGCTCACAAGCGTACTGAGTACGCATTTGCGCATCTAAGATTAGGCAGCGTTGCACTTCTTCGCCTGAGCCATACCAGTCCTGTCCTGCGGCTACAAAATCAGCCCAGCTGATCCACTGGTCACATTCATTGCAAATCCACGTCACTGCGATACCAGTCATGAGCTCTGGCAGAGCTTGGAAAAGCTCTGCTTCCGTAAGCCCTGAAGTTGTGCGGCACTCCG
Source organism: Copidosoma floridanum (assembly GCF_000648655.2). The sequence continues at coordinate 18,837 of NW_019379946.1, forward strand.
TAATGCGCGTGAGGAAGGAATTAAAGTTGTTGTGACTTTTCCCCGTGAACCTTACGTTTTATCGCCGGACAATTTGTCTTAAGTCATGGCATCTTTGCCGTCTGTCTTCGACTTCCTATCTTTTTCTGACAGTCTTCCTCGACTGTCTTTCCACCGAGGGCAGGAGACTTCCCCCCGACCAGGCTGGACGTGTGGGGCCAACTGGTGCAGCCAAACACGGGGGCAGGTTGAAGTACGACGGATGTGTTGACACGCTCATTGCATACGTGAGTGGCCACGTCATGAACGCTTGCGTTTGCGTTGTACGCGCCAGTGACGCAATCGAGTACCCACTCCCTTGTGGGTAGCTCATCGATGACGTGTATGCTCTTGTTGCTGCGCATTATGGGCATATCGCTTGTATCCAGCTGACTGTATTCGGTGGCCATAAGTGTTCCATTGTCGTGAATGGTGGTGGCAAGAAAAAAATCAGTGTTTCTGACTGCAGAATAAGACTATATGTGACCGTGTCAGGTTACCGTCACTTAAACTAATGCCACGAGTTGCTCATAAGGTGGTGCACTGAAATCGGGTGGCGCGAGATTCAAGAATAGAAACCATAAAAAAAAGAATGAAAACGTGATTAATTTAGTTGTCCAGTAACCTGATTACTAAAAATATAAATTTTTACGCTAAAAATTAATCAATCAATTGATTCTTGATAGTATTTTACTGAGTATTGTTCATCATGAATCAAAAAATAAATTAATACTTACAGTTGTGTAAGTTAATAAAAAATTCTATGCAATAGCTTTACCACGGCAGTCCCCGAGTGCTACAAGTTTGGTTTTATGACTAATAGTATAATTATCACTTGTATCGTAATTTGAAATATTTAACTCTAGACTGAAACTGTTTTTATCGAAAAAAAAGAAGAAATAGTTAGAGAAATGTTTAGCTCCACACATAATCCATGTATCACACAAGAAGTATTTTGAACAGCCTATATTAATTTATGATTAATATACTCTTGGTCCGAGGCTTTCGCAGGTTCTTAATAATTACTTTAAAGAGTAAGTAACATTTCTTTTTTTTTGAGAATTATTACTTTTTTTTTTTATATTTAATTTTATATTTAATTGTATAGTGAGAACAAAATTAAAAAAAAAATTAAATTCTACTTTAGCTTCCGTTGCAAATATCTTTATTAATATAACAAAAACTGCTGCAATTATAAACGTTACCTCTACTCATATTGTCACAGTATTAGTAGAGCAAGTATATTGATCTAGCCAAAAATCACTAAAGATTATAAAAATCAGTGTACGTTGTATTTAATGTAGATGATTTGATTTTAAGATTAACCAACACATAGGAAAATAAGGCTTGTGGAATGTGCTGCGTTGCTAGTAAGACTTCTCTGCCACATGTTAAAGAACCTTCAAAGCCTTTAAAAAAGTTGATTTGAGGGTTGCAGCGCTTATCAAAACATTTACTCCATAATGCGAGGAAATATAATACTCTTCTTTATTTGACTCTGTGTGGTGCTAAACAAATTCCTGAAGCTAGTTTTATGCCTATATTTTAAATTTAAGGAGAATTTCACCACAGAATAGATAGCTCACTTCCAACACCTAATGTTCCTTACCAATCTCTTCAAATATAATTTGTTTCAGAAGCTGACTAATGATAAGTATGGTAAAACATCTACTAAATAATGCGAGGAAATATAATATTCTTTTTCAATTGACTTTGTTTGGTGCTAATCAAATTACTAAAGCCAGTTTTATGCCTACATTTACAATTGAAGGACAAGTTTATTACAGAATAGGTAGTTTACTTCCACCACCTAATGTTTCTCACCAAGTTCGTCAAATATAGATTGTTTCAGAAGCTGACAAATGATCTCTGCACTCGTAAATTGCTTCTTATTTTGATAAAGGGATAATTAGAAATTCTTTAAAGTGTCTGGCTTACCAATAAGAACTAAATTCCGTTTTTTAATCATAATTCAGGAAATTCGACTTTTTATGTGAAAGTTAAATTTTGAATGATTGTTTTTTCTAATCACACACCTGCAGATCAATATAGAGGTCGTTATAAGGCTTCAACTGTTAACAAGATTGCTGCTCTATTCGACGACAAGAATATGGGTCCAAGAATTATTGTTCTTTACTATCTTAAAATATTTAATGATAACAAGTGTCAGAACTGCATCGTTCGTATGGTTCTCTCTAATATCCTCTTACGTTTTTTAAAGAGGAAGACGAATACTACATAACAATCTAGCAGTCACATGCTGGCGATCGTTGTCATACAAAAACAGTATTGCATGGAGTTCTATGCTCACAGACTTATGTTTAGAACAGGTATTGCAAACTATCTACATTATTTTAAATAGCAACAAAATCAATATTGTGTTGACATGGCGGCAAAAAGACTACAGAAGAATTAAGCTATGTACGTTATAATCGACTTAAGTTGAGAACTAAATATAATATCCATTGAAGAGACAAAATCAAGTAAAATGCTTGTATTTGGATGAGCTAGTAAATAATGATAGAAGTATAACACGTTGTCTGACATCTGCAACTCAAATATAAGCATCTTGCTTAATTTTGTCTCTTCAATGGATAAAATCCTCAGTTCTAAGCTTCAGTCAATTATAACGTACATAGCTGAATTCTTCTGTATTTTTTTTTTGCCACCATGTCAACACATAATTGATGAAATAGCTTTTGAAAATAATGTAGATAGTTTGCAGTACCTGTTCTGACCATGAGTCTGTGAGCATAGAACTTCATACGATACTGTTTGGTACTCAGAATTATATGACTTACGCACGTAAATATGGAAGCCCTAATTTATTAATCGCTTTCACAAGTAATTCTAAATGGCTAGAAACAAAAAAAATAATTTTCAGGGTAGATGGCATTTAATAAATATAACATTATTTCTCGAGTCTTTTGTTAAGACTTAAAAAATTCATAGATCTGATGACCAAAACAGAAGCATTAGGAAAAGTTAATCGTTATGCAAACAGTGTTGAATGGCAAAAGACAGGTTTTCCACTTACTCATTTACTTCTGTTGGTATACGATGAAATTGAGCTAGATAAAATTAATCTTATAAGTTAAGCCAAACTTTTAAATAATAACAAAGATCCCTTACTATTTAAAATGGTCTGTTAAAATATATTACATAAACCCAGCTGCAAGCTTAAGAGAAGAAGTTATATTAAAAATAAAAAACTGGACATGATGGATATCCAACCTACAGCAGAAGAAGTTGTAAAGATTTGGCAGTCATGGTACTGTATCAAATATTTGAGGAAATTTTGTTGATGTTAATCGTATGTTGGTCGTATCTTATTGTCAATATTTATCAAAAACGTTTAATACACATATAAAAGTCGAATTTTGTAATTTGGTGCAAACTATAAAACACGTTTGCAAATACATCAACAAAGGACCTGACTGCAACAGTTTCAGTTAAAAACTAAGAAGACGAATTGAGTAGAAATGTTGAATATGGACGTAACATACATTTTTAAGAGGTAACCTAATGTCATTTATGAATTTTATTTATTCCACACAAGAAAGTTTCCATTAGGTTCTTTATTATCCACAGAAAAGTACACTTCTTGCTTTTGTCAATCTTTGCAAAACAGATCACTTTTCAAAGACTATTTAATATTCTGAGATTTTAACTTCTTACTCCTACACTAGTTTCCAGAATTAGTTAGACATTACGTTTTGGGATGCATATAATACTGGTGAACTTTTAAAACATATTAGTAATAGAATCCTTTTATTAGTGCTAGATAAACATTAAACGTTTGATTATGTCACTCAAGACATTAATAGTAATAAGAATCATGTTTTTCCTTAAATGGTTGTATGGGGACTGAAATCTTTTTCTTGCCAACGTTCGATTAATAGGTAACTAAGCTCTTAATAAAGTGTCGTCCAGAATCACTGTCACTCTTCTTACAAATGGCAGAACTTTTCATTCAACTTTTAAACTTCTATTAAATGTAACATTGAATTGATACTGTAATTAATATAGAAGATTCACTACCCACTACAATTTTAAAATAAACTTAATCAAGCCAGTTTCCCACCACATTATTACCAATTTTAAGTTAAAATACCTATAATTTTACTGCGTAACTTAAATCTAGTAAACTGCGTTATGGTTATCGATTAAAAATCAAAAATATCATAAGCGATGTCTTTGAGCCTATGATTCTCACAGGCCTCGCAGCAGAAAAAATTGCTCTTATACCACGTATACCTATGATGCCCACAGATTTACGATTTGAACTAAAACGACTCCAGTTTTCTATGAAAGTCGTATTCGCTATTTCTATTAATAAAGCTTGAGGTCAGACGCTAAGATATGTTTCGTACATAGACCATCGTATGTTGGACTTTAGAGATCACTTACTACTAAAAACCAATTTATATTAATGTCACATGGTAGGAAAAAAACTGAAAATGTAGTGTATTTCAAAATTTTTTAAAATGTATTATAAATACGTTAATTCAGTATGTAAATCAACACAAACAAAATTAAATTTTGTAAGCAATCATAGATACAAAGTTAACAAAGCCACGACAAATTGTGCTCTGCTGTACATCTTATAAACATTGGGAACTTATAGAAGTGCTGTAGGAAGATTTATTTCAATAAAAATCTTAAACATTTCATACAATGCTGGTAAAGCCTAGTTGGGGTATGCTAGTCTTATATACAAATGCTTTCATTTATAACAGTCTTATAAGATACTTACATAATTTAGCATAATTGACGTTAGTTAATAACACTTGATCTGTATTCTAGTCCTAAGACTAATCTTGGTTGTAGAACTAACTTTGAATAATGAAAGTCTGGTATAAATTAAATATAGGATCGTAAATGAAAAATTTATAAGTCATAGCAGTTGTAATTTGTGAGGACTCTAAATAATTTAAAAATGATTAATTAAGGTGTATACACGCAAAAATTTTGTATAGAAGCAATTTCTATTGCTGATAAAATATTGTTTTTAAATAAGCACCTAATAACTTTCGAACAAATGAGGTTTTGTAAAAAAAAATTTAAATCACGTCAAATACTTATGTAACATCGGTGTATCCACATTAATTTTATTTTCCTTGCTTCAAAACTTTCCGTGCCGATTTTAGAAAACTAAATGCAGGGGCCAATGTGCATCTGCAAAGAGATGAATCACCTACAAGATTGCTTGTAGCTAAGGCTACGACCATGCATGACTCACATACATGCACGCTGGCCTATGCTGACCGGAAACAACAAGCAAAGAGCAAAGTAAAACCGAAATAATTATGAAAATTAATTGATGCAATAGTTAAACTTGGAACAGCTGCGCTGAAGTTTAATATAAGATATTAGTATAATGTTAAAAACTAGAAAAACTTAGAGTTAAAACCCATAGGCTAAGCGGGAATAGTAGCAAATGTTGAAATTATTACATATTGCTAATACAACCTGTACACGCTGCACCATTAAACCTGTACACCATTAGCCAGCAACAATATAACATAAACCTATGAAAGCAATCTTATTGACTTTCAAAGAATTATCCGATTTTAACCATTCATGTTCGCAGACTCATGGTTTACTGTACAACCCTTTTGTATCACGTTAACAATTTCATAAACATACTGCAATAGCCCAAATTGTTATCTTGTTAAAAACTATCACTGTTTCAAATGTAAGGGACAACGGTAAAGTCATGGCACTTCCCCCTTTTCCTGACGCAGAGATGTCGAGAGAGAGTCTGCACTCTTGCCCCAACACGGGTAACAGAATTTCCGATTCCCCAGGGTACCCCGAGCCAACTTCCTCTCCTACGACAAGCAAAAAAACCTATAGTTGACCAAATGCTACTAACATTTTAGAATACATTTACAACTAACAATCAATAAAAACTATCGTTAAATATAAGTAAGTTAACAATATAATAATTCGCGACAAGCCCCCACTACTGTTTCTACAAATGTACGTGTTTTAACCAAAGAAACCACCGTTGTTAAATAATCATTTATGATAATTTATCAGTCCGATCAATGCTCACGTGTCCAGCGAAAAAGCTAGCAATTATTACAGATATTAACTACTACTAAGACTATTATTAATATCATAAAGTACCGAACACTTATTCCTCAAATTATTAATATCAAACCTGAATATTAAGCGATTTTCACGGCTCTTTTTGCATTGGGTTCGATTGAATGAGTGAACAACGGTTACTATTTGTTTATACTTATTAATACTACATTTTAACATTAAAATTAAGTTATAATAAAATCTTGTAACTTTTGATGTCAAGGGGAAAGGAAGGGCATGAGTAAGTGAATCACCTTCCCTTCTCTTGACGCACGGAGGAGAACAAGCCGGATGTGGGATGTGCTCATTTCTGAGTGGCTAAACTAGAGCAGTTCTAGCCAATTAGATTTTCGGCTATTGTATTTTCCCCAAAATTTTCCCCTCGCAAGTTTTCCTGCGTTTTTCGAGCCAGCGCATGACCGAGGTCCGCTTCTCTCAATAAAAAGGCCCGTAGGCCCAGAGAAAAATCAGTTTAGTTCGGCACGCGAAATTCGACGATACCCTTCAAGGTAGACTGAGTAGTAAGAGTCCAACTCTGCTACAACCCAGTCTACTACAAAGCGAGGAAACAATTGAATTTCGTTATCACCCTCGAACGATCAACTAGTAACAAGAGTCCGCCTCTACTGCCACTTGATCTTCTTTATGCGCGGTTTCTGTCTATGCTGGTTCAACGCCTCTAGCAACTTTACCTATAAATAAAAGTAAGTGACAAAGTATCGAATTTCTAAAGAATTTTTCTTCCTATCAAGTGTTTCCTTTTGCGCGAACGCCATTACTCGCCATAGTATTGGTACCCGCGGATCACCGGGAAATATAAAGTGTTTTAGTTTGCGCAAACGCTATTACTTGCTATAATATTACTACCCGCGGATCACCAGGGAATATAAAGTGTTTTTTTTAGCGCGAATGCCATTACTCGCCATAGTATTGGTACCCGTGCATCACCGGGAAGTATGAAGTATTATATATGTATTTTCTAACTATATGTTGCTATTTAAATAAAGAAACATATTTTTTAAACATAAAACAATCTTAGCTTTAGCATGTCCATTACAAAAGTTGTCTTGTCAACTATTTGTATGAGGAAATTATTTTAAGACAGCCAAAAAAGAGTCTTCTTTTTTAGCCGTAAATTTTATTGTGTACAAACTTGACACATAGAAAAATCAAATGTTTCTCTATAATATTTTTTAAATAACACCTGGAAATCCTCACTAACATATTAGAGCAAAAAACAGGGTTAAGTTTATTATTTCTCAATCTGTCTATCTCATACCTTGAGGTGAGTATTTGTTTTTATAACGCAAAAGCATTTTTGGTACTGCAAATGAAAATTACGAATAATAAATGCCAGAATCCATGATTTGTATTCACATTTATTTGATAAATAACAGGGGATTTAATATTTTCAGCCTAGCAGAATAGCGTAAAAAGCTAAATTGCACTCATCACACTGCTAAATTACTCACTCATCATGTAAAATTTATTTAGGCCAGCTTTTTCCTAACTATTCAATGTTAACAATTTAAGCATTCAACAAGAAATACAAGGTAATGGGAACAGTTGTTAAGATCAATGTATTTCTCAATTTTCAGAAAATCTTAAGAAAATCTCTCTTCAGATAAAACTTAACTTTTCTTATGAAAAAGCTTTGACTATTTGGAACATAATTGACACCACGCACTAAAGCAAAACATGTACGGCTTAGCTCCACGCTTAAAAGGCCAAATAACTAGCTCTTTAAGAGTAAAAACAGTTGTTTACTCTCTTAAGCTCTGAATGTTAACAATATAGTCTATAAAAAAAGTCTGACCCCTTGACAAGCTCATTGTCAACTGAGCTGACAAAATTTAGGAAACTCTATCGACTCACTCTTTTCCCACTTTTTTTTAATCTTCCCCACTCCTTATCTCGATTACCAATAAAGAAAAGGAGTAATAAAACTGTCTAGATAAGTCACTGTTCCGCTCGCCCTTAATACACACAACTCAATACTTGTTTACTATGGTCCAAATGCTCAGGCAACTCACTGTCAACTAAGCTATTAAGCTACTTCTAATTTCTCTATATCCATTCCTCTACTCAAATAAAGATACAATCATAACTTGCACCTGAAAGTTTTATTAATAAACTACTCCTATCTACTACAAGTATTTAACTCTTTCTAGTTACCTCGCAATACCTATAAATCGTGTAATAGAGTTCCATTTAATGAGTTAGAAGCACTGCTTTTTACTTAGTTGGTCTTAAGCTAGTCGATCTTGTAAATTTATGAAAGAAAACTGTTGATAAGTGTGTATGTGACTTTAATTTTTTACATTCTTGATACTATGTAACGTTTGCTTTATTTATCCACCATATTAGAAAAAAATAGAAAATAAATAACTTCTACTTAGCCAAAAGTGACAATAATGATAACATTTAATCAGAGCCGTGAAAATTCTCCCCCCAGCCCTTCGAAAGTACTAAGGAAAAAATATCACAAAAGAAAGGACTGAAAACCTATTATTACAATAAACTGCATAAGCAACCATAAATATCAGTAACACTAACATTGTCTATCTTCTCAAGTCCTTAAAAGGCTTCTTTTGGCTCTTCCTTTATTAACACGTCATTTTTTAAATAGAGTAACAAATTGTCTACTTGATTATAAAAATAATAGTGACGATAAGAATTATAATAGTAACAGCCATAGTGTTGATAATAATAAGCATAGAAATGATTGTAATGATAATCACAAAAACAATAATAATTATGCCAGAATTGTTAATAATTATGGTAATATTAGAAATAATAAAAAACGTTGATGATAATAACAAAACAGATAAAAATAACTTCTGTTATAAAGATTATTATAATGAAAGGTACATTGAAACAAATAATAATAATAGTTATAATAATGATAGTAGTGAGGATGATGGTAATCATATAAATTAATATGAAGATAATGATGATAGTAACAATAACAATGATCTTAGCAAAGAAAATAATGATGATAACAATGATGATGATAAACATGACAATAGTGAGAATATAAATAATGTACAAAAATATGATAATCCTAATAATAATGTTAAAGACACTGAAAATGATGTTAATTTTACTAAAAATAACAATATTGTAAATAAACATGATAATGATAGTAATTTTAATAACACAAGTCATGATAATTATAGAAGAACTATCCACAATAATACTGTTATTATAACGATAACGGTAATAACGATGCTTTAAATATTGATAACAACTATGACAATTGTAATAAAAAAAAAAAAATAAGAATAGTTATAATAAAATTCCACAAAACTTATTATAATTTTAATAGTAATATAAATAAAAATCCAACAAATACTAACAATATTAATAGTAATAGTTATATAATAACGATATCAATAATAATGGTGGTAAAAAATGCAAGTAATAAAAGGAAAACAATTCTTGTCATAATTCTACTGATAAGGACAGGGATATCATCAATTATAAAAAATTTTAGGTAGTCATAATAATAATAATAATAATGCTAAAAGCAATAATTAAAATAGCAATCACAAAAAAAGATAAAAATAATAATACTCATAGTAATAATGAAAATTATT
>NW_019379946.1:29586-98320 GCF_000648655.2 Copidosoma floridanum
ACGATAATAATGGTATTGATTATTACTGACTTCATGATAATTATCATTTTTATGTCAATAACCATAAAAATGATAATTATCATGAAGTCAGTAATAATCACGATAATAATGGTATTGATTATAATAGTAATAATGATAATTATAATAACAATAACGATACTTAAAATCTTCATGTTCATGGTAATACTTAGCACAATAATAATAAATATAATTATCATTATAACAGTTACAATAATCATATAAACGTTGATGATGATTATGAGAGAAATAATAAAAATGATAGTAATGATATCACTTATACTGCCAACGCTATCCGTGTTTTAAACTGGACGTTCTAAATAACAGTCTCACGCTGTTGACAGGCTGCTGGTCATTCAAACAGTCTTATTATTTGTTCTCATGCTTTTTTACATAGATTCAAAAGAGAAATTTTACTAACGGATGTGTTGGTAAAAATTTTTTGTCGTTTTTCCTTTTTTATGTCTGTGGAGGTTATGTGTTTTTTTTCAATTTCGTTTCACAAGATAACCATTATTTTCTGTTAGGATCTTATTAAATTTTTATTTTTCTGTTAATACTAACTAGAAATTTGCTAACGCTTACTGCCTTTCATAAATCTTATCAGAATGCCTTCCAGGACACGCGTTATCATTGGGCTATTAGCACTTTAGAAAACAAGTGACAAATGACTTATTAACAATTGATTGACACTTTAGAAACCATGACATGCCACAAACTACAATCTTGCACAAAAAAAATGGATCTTATGTGCAGACTTGATAAAAATTTTTTTTGTTTTTTATGCCACGGGGCAAATACATGCTGACTTCGTTTGTTAAGGCTCTGAGACACGCTTTGGTTTTTGTTTTACACTTTTGACAGCCACGAAGTACACAGAGGGCTTTGTTATCCTCTTTTATTTATAGAAGTTATCCCTGAACAACCTTTTTTTTATAAGGATTGCTGTCCTTGGTAGATTGAAATATGAAAGAAGTTCAAAAAAAAGAAATAAGTTTTCTACGATCAATTATTTACTTCAACATTAAAACAAAAAATTCTTAACTTTATTTTTCTTTTTCAAATTATCCTATTCTTGTAAGTAAAAGTTTGTTGGCAATAAATTTTCATGTATATATATATTAGTATTACAAAGTTGAGTAGATAACGATCCATATTTTTTTTCCATTACATTTTTATTGCAAAAAAAGATTAGCGTACTGTTGAGCGCTTAATTAAGTGAATGAACACTTTCTATGATTTGGATATAGAGCATGACTTTACTTTAATGAAAAATTTAAGAATGCAAGTATTGTGACATTTTTCAGATGCTCTTTGCATGGCTACATGCTTTTCGAACACATAAATAGTAAAAGTTATCGCTGGTCAAAACGATTATATCATAAATTAAAAAATTTATAATACCAATATTAGTAGAAAAATAACACGCAATTACATTACGCGATGTAAGTAATTAAAAATTAGCCATACATGGTGATTGGATAACATGCTGAACAAACAGGTTAACATTATTTGACCATACAAATTATTACTCAAGATTAACTAATGGCAGAAATTTGGGGTGAAAAGGTATAGAGATTCTCTACTACGTAGGGGACATAAGACAGAGGACATGAGACAAAGCCAAGTATATTATGAGATACAAAAAATTTTACATTTGTAATAAGCGAAGAGTAAGTTATGCTGTAGAAGCTGACTTACAATAAGGACACTTACATAAATTTGTATTAAACATCAAGCAACATATTTATATTTTCACATATTGGACTTAACATTTTATTATTAGGATATCGGTTAACATTATTATTATAAAGTATTATATATATCATTATAAAATATAATGTAATATATCATTATACAGTATAATATGAATAATTTTTTTAAATTTTCTTGAGAATGCATTTTTCTCTCGGTCCAACATTTTTAGTTTGTAAAAGTCAAAGGAGTTCTCAAATTTATTGGAATGCAGGTCTATTGCAAATATAAGATTATGTTTTTCAACTCATTAGAAATGGTAACTTATGCAAATATTTTTATGTCTTTTTGCTGGCCCGTATAACAAGCTGAATACTTATTTAATACAGTATAAATAATGCTACTGTCCTGCCCATTTAGTATTTCGTTTGAACCATATGGTAAAATATCTGTTAATTCACTACTTAAAAAAGAAATGAATACTTATTTTACAAAATTATTACATTCATTCGGAAATGTACAGAACAGAAGGATAACAAGACTTATGATAATAAATTATGGCTTATGTCACTTTGGCTGTGTACTTTAACGTATCGTTCTGTCCAGATCTTCTTTTTTATTTTTACATAAATATTTGGTCTCATAGATTTTTACTTCTTTAAGAGTTTTTGCTGTCGATTCATTATTACAGTGAGTAGTAAATCTTAGATACAATTGTTATTTATCCTTGCGCACGGCATCTATCGGAAAGTAAATTAAATGGCTTAGATGACCAAACGTTATAATTAACGAGTTATACAATATACTATTGTGCAATGTATTGCGCACCTTTTCAGCAGTTTTATGAGTTATATAAAAAAGAATATCATACTTAGTAACAAAAGGGTTAAGATCTTTAGAAGCATAACCTTCACTGGTAGTGTTTTTGTTTTCCATATTTGAAGTCTTTTAATGTTTTGGCTGCTGTGTTGTACAATTTGCTGTTATGCGGGGTATATCTTGCACTTACCTAGCAGTTTTTAATGTTATTTAAAGAAGTATATGATACTGTCATTTTTATCGTTTCGTTAAAAAATTAATATCCATAATTCAATATTTGTGTTTAACAAACGTAAAAAAATGATTGAAATCGTGAGGTTATTTTATTAGGACATTAATTTTAGTCACGTTTTAATATTCGTCGTATTAGAGCAGTTTATTCTTCATGATTGTATGTAGAGTCTTATACTGTTGTAGAAAATTCAGTATTCTTATGCAGCACTTAGGACTCAAAATCAATTAGAGCTTGACACCTTGGTGCTAATCATTGATTTGCTCTTTTAATTTTAATGATTGGGATTACTTTTGAAGTTGCTGCTGCAGCCGCAGAATCATAAAGTAAGTGATTGTCAGCCTTATACTTAGTGTATGGGGTGATCCATACCTGTTCTTTCAAAAGTAGCAGTTAACCAAACTTGTTTAGAAGTATCTCTATTTGATGTTTAATAGTAAATCGTTTCATCATTGTATCTATCATACGTCTGATCTCTAACTTATAATAAATCTTGATAATTTTCTCGTTAATTAGGGGAAGGGTTGCCGTTGATGCTACTCGATCGCTCACGTTATCTGGTTTAAATGAACAGTCAAATCCCTCGTGTAGTGTTAGTGCTAACTTGAAGCTGTATGGCGCAATTTTTGCCTTCTGTGGTAAATTTAAAACCACCTCATAACTAGAATAAGCTGTAGCACAGGATTTTAGTTTTATAAACTAGACTACTCCAAAGTTTTTGATGACTTTTTTTGTCATATGTTGGCTTAAACTTTTTCACAATTGTATGCTAAGCTGGCATACAAAAGTCATTGCTTCAACGATCTGCGTGTCTTATGTTTTTATAATAAATGTTTTTCTGTTTGTATAACTGGTGACCATATTGTGTCTCTGGTAAGTCAATTCTAAGATCATTTTGTGTTTTAAGCTTTTTTAAACCAGTTCAGTGTATCAAGGTAAGTTTCACTTAGGTTTATGATTCTACAACGCTAGAGTAGTACTTTTAGGAACAATCTTTTCATATAATCTTATCCTTTTCTCCTAAGCTCAATAATTATATTATAACATTATTTTAAGATTTGAAATCACGAGAAGTGATAAAAGAGGTCTCCTTTCAATTTATTTTCTTCTATCTCCCACGTTAGAAGACAACTAAGTCTTTTTGCATCAATGTTTGGTATAATATTGTCACTTTTTGGCTTTGTCACTGAGAAAACCTTTGTTGCTTGACTAAAAGAGGAATTTATTTTGAAAGTCAAAAGTTTCTGATTTTTTTTCTACATTAAGTGTTTTCTGAAGATTTAAAGTACGAAAATTACTATTGTAAGTGGTGGTTGTAGTTTGATATGTATAACTTTGTAAATTCAGAAGCATGGAAGCTCTCTTAATGTTTTCTTATTCTCTAATGAGTTAATAATTTTATATAAAAGACAATCTATGTCAATTTTAGTCATAATGGTTGTTTCAAATAAGTATTGATTTAAGAGTCTGTTGTGCAATTCTGTGGTATATAGCATAAAAGTATCAGACTCCATGTCTTTTTCTAGAAATCTGAGTCAAGATGACTTAGGTATTGTAAGTTTCTTTTTAAATTTATTATGAAGTTCAGTTGGTTGGTGTTCTTTTGGTTCTTGTGCTTCAGTTACTCGACGTTCTGTGCTCAGTGGATTGACAATGCAATTTTTCATTCATTTTGAATTACAAGTATGTATCGTTTTGTTAAAACAACTTCATGCTTCGCTGATTGTTATTGTAAGTATAATTATAGTAGTGATACATAAAATGATACAACCTATAAAAATAAAGTAAAAAGTTTCTCACCTTTCAACTATAGGACTTTTTTTCATTTTAATAGGTTATATCATTTTATCTATCACCACTAAAACTTTACTTACAATAATAATCAGTGGAGCACGGAGTTGTTTGAAAAAACTATTCATTCTTGCAATTCAAAATAAATTAACATCTGCATCGTCAATCTACTGAAAACGGAATGGTACATTCGATTCTGAATCTGTTTCTGCTCGTTTATGAAGGTTTCAGCCTTAAATATGTTTGATAGTATCATAAAAAGCATTAGTGTCTTCCAAGAGCTTGTGTCTTACTTTTCAGCTCAAAATCATTTTTATTTGATAGGTATAATGTATCTAAGTGATAATATTCTATTTACTAGTTTAATTTATTGTATCTGTTTCTCCGTATGTTCATTACTTATTAGTAAAAGATAAATACCATATCCTCTTTCTTGACAATCTATTTTATAAGGATGTATAATGCTTCATTGATCTTCGTAAGCTGTTAAGAAAAGCCAAAAATTAGTAGCCAGCGAGTTATTCCATTGGCTATCCAACGTTAATGTAAATTTAATTTTTCAGTGTTTAAATACTTCTGCTCAGTGTTGCTATAAGATAAGAACTTCACATTTTTTACAGAATTGGGGAAGTCCTAATATATGCATAGCTAAGTATAAAAAACTAAATACTGTCTTATAAGATTATTTTAATGCAACTTTGGTTAACTATCGATACGAATCATGGTCTGCAGCTACTGTTAAGTAAGAGTGTGACGGTCATCTGACAGCATATACATTTTGTACAGATTTAGGTAACATAACTGAATGTAGTCTATAAAGTTTATACGGAGCTTCATTTACTAGTTTTAACTGTAATATTACCTTGGTTTTATTTTAAGGCACATCTAGTTGGCTTTGAATGTTAATTAGGCCAGCATAAAGATTCTCTGTTGGTGTTAAAAATTCCAGATTTTCTGCAAGCTTCTTTACATCCTGGGTAGCAGTTCTAAATATCATTAGAGAATATAACTGGAGATGTGACCGACCACTGAGTCAATTGTTTATGATGTCATTCAGATCCTTATAAAAATAAGTAATATGAGCTAAGGTAGTCTTAGTTCTTCTAGAATAAGTTAATAAATGTATCAAACATCTGTCAAGTGTAAAGTTTTGTCCAAAAGTCAATTTATTAGCAACTTCTATTGCCATATACATATAACGCTTGGTTGTCTAATATAGTTATCTGAATGCAGCTATGAAAATATTGCTATATAGTACGTACAATTCAATTGATTTTTTTTTATTAACATGCAAATTCTTGATGCTAGGGTTCATAAAACTTATATCGTCTTGTAAGTGAAAAAGTCCTTTAGCAATAGTTCTAACAATTCTAAAGGGCGTCAGTCTTTTTGTTTGTATGCTGGAAGGAGTAATAATGTTATCTTGAGCATGGGTTCCCACAGTATTCATTATGTTCAAAAGTAATGCCTTAAAATTTTTTAATTGCAATATCTTTAGAGTCGAGAGGCTCGTTCTTATAAAGTCAGAACAATTAGGATAACCAAACTGTACAACATCGTAAGGTAATATTAAATTTTTGGGTAGGTTTGTGTTCTTATATGAATTATTTTATATGAAGCGATATTATTATTTTCAAATAAGCTCTTTTAATTTTCGTAATAGTAATGTCTTCATAGTTCATTGAGGGGTTTGTTTTCAGTGGCTCTATGCTATAATTTGCATCGTTTACATCTGCGCAACTTTCAAGTATTATTATCATCAAGATGTCCAATATAATGTAGATCGTTGTATTTTTTTTTGTTTTTGAAAGACATATGAAATATAGTTCTTGCAAGAATACTATTTAGCAGCTTATTGGAAAACTTGTTCTTGTTTGTCTGTGTGTTTTCGTAAAATTTCTTTTTTTTTCTTAACAACAAACTTTTTTTTTCTAAAAATGTTAGTACTTCCACGGGTTACTTATAAAATTGTTTAAATCTATGGGAACGTGTTTTTTCTTAACCTAAACGTTATTTCCTGATTTTATATTAAGAGGCTTGGACTTCTTTTCGTATCTTATTTTTGATTGGATTTTCGTTTTTATTTGTTGATTTTCATCTGCAGTTTTTTTTTCTCGAAGCTGCTTAATGAGACCTTATAAGTATAATAAAAAGGTTTGTTGCTAATCGTCTTTGGGTACCTTTAAGAACAACCATGATACTCTTCTAAGTACTAGTTCATATGGCATAAGATTTGTTACTACATGAACATTGGTAATATACGTTAAAACTAAGAATTTGGTCAAATCGTCCCAGTTATCATAAGTTTTAGAGTAAGTTCTTCGAAAGTCAGCTAAGGCAGCATTACTTCGCTCTAGTGATCCGTTTGTTAAATGATAATATGGTGATGTAGTTCGATAATTAGTTTCTCAGTTCCTCGCAAGACTGTTAACAAGTAAGATTTAAATGTCGCATGTCTATTTAATAAGTTTACTCTAGGTACATCGTAAAATAATATTAGATTTTGCACGAGTGCAATAGCAAGCGTGCATGATTTTGGATCTGGTACTGGGACCAATATAAACTTAGTAAGATTACACTATGTAGGTAGCAAATGGCTGATACCGTTTAGTGTAATTCCTTATTTTCTGACAGTATCAACAAAATTTTTACTCAAAGTTTTAATGTGTATATCTGTGAAAACTAGGACTTTTCTTCTTTTAACCTGTTTGATCATTTTTTCTTGACATTTACTGCAGTTTTTGACATAATTAATAATATGGTTTTTTTGGCCTGGTCAATAAAATAGTTTTTTTTCTTTCCAATAAGTTTGATTATCTTCCTTACGGCCTTTAACAGGGCTGTCATGCAGTGTTTAAAGTATTTTAAAACGTTTTAGAGTTTTTCGAAAATTAACTTTACTGTAACAGACAATTGTTTGTAAAAATCTTTTATCAAATATTGTTGACAACATTTCTGTTATAAATCTGGGCTCTAATTTGTTTGTAAGATTTTCATGTCTTTAAGTACTAAAACTTTTAAGATTTTATTTTAATAATATTTTCTGAAGTGATTCAGAAGATTTAGTAAGACTTTCTGGAGTTATTTAATTGGTTAGTGTTTTACTAATAACAATTGACACTATATTATGTTTGTCATAAGATAGTAATGATGTTTGGCTAACTTTAATTTTCCTTGATCAAATCATTAAGGTCCAGTAGATGTATCGGACTCATAAGTCTTGAGACAGATGTCACTGGTTAAGAATCTTTGCTAATAAAATAAAACATATTGCTTCTTATGTATGTAAAGCAATCTTTTGTGTTAAATATATCATTCTTTTAATACGCTCTTTTTTTGTTCTTTTAATTGTCAGTACTGCTTCGACTCTTACTAAGAATTACGTTCAGTTTTTCGTACTATTGTTTGTATCGATTAGTTGGTAGAAATGTGCAAGAGTCCGTTAGTAGCATGTAAATATCTGCAATACATTGACTCATTGACATTTTTCTCTTGCAGTTTGTTTGTTACTTGTTGTTTTTATTTAATTTACAAAGAGTTTTTCTGTAATTTGTTTTAATTTCAATTCTTCAGATCATCTGTGTTTTGCAGTAACAGAAGTACTTGTGTGCATCGGTGCACGAGAACTCTAGGGCATATTTTTCTGAATACGAGTGGTTATTTATTACTGTTCACTCGTCATGTGTTTTTTTTAATTTTTCAGTTATCAAAAATGAGCTTAATATCTCTGGTACGTCTTAATATACCTACAATTCTTTTATCTAATACGAAATTACCAAAGTTCTTGGGGTTCTAGGTGTCCATTTTGAGAACTATGTCTCGAGATTTAGGATCCGGCTTATTTTCATCAGAAAATCTAGTTTTTAAAGAAAAATCTGTCAGCTTTCTCAAGGTTATCATGGTTGTAAG
This sequence comes from Copidosoma floridanum, assembly GCF_000648655.2. The sequence goes on from NW_019379946.1 coordinate 38,051, forward strand.
ACTTAAGAAAATATTTTTAAAGACGTTGATAAAATTTTTTTTTTACTTTTGTCTATCTTAATGAGCAACCTAATCAATACGACTTGTCATAGTTTTAAGTAGGTCTTTTAACCTTTACTAAGTAAAATGTGTGTATCAAAGATATTGTTGTGTCTTAGTCTGGATCCTTATCCGTATTTCATTCTACTACCATTGAAGTCACTTTTTGCCGTAATCCACTTAATCTAGGGTCATACACTAGTGTTTGTGCATCTTCTTTTGACGATTTTTCAGTATCACTCGGAACGTTTTTAAAAAACATACTTTTTCTCGATAATACACCAAGTTTAAGGATGTCCCTAACGAGTAATCATGGCATTCCTTTATTTTAAAAGCTAATAGGTGTAATTCCACGTAAATCGGTATTCATATTACTATCGTCTGATGTTGAGGCTACTGATACTAAAAAAGACAATTTTAATGAGCTATAATCATTTAAAGTATTTTAGATCAAATTTCCTAATACATTTAATCGAGATATACATAACGTTGGTGGCTGTAAAAATTTTTTTATTTGAGTCTCTTTAAAAATCTCACTGTGATTTTATTTTGGCTCTTCGTCGTTAAACGAAGAAATCGTCCAGGACCCCGAAACAAAAAAAATTCATGTATTCTGAATTTGATCATGCTTATATCTCCGATATTCATAGGTTCTGTTACTTTGACTGCCTCGTTCAAGACTGTTGGTATTGCTTCAGATTGGATATAACTCAATGAGATGTTCTTACTAAATTTTACTGTGACTTTGTCATTCTAGTTTTCCTTTTCTTTTTTTTTCGAATTATCATCGTAACTTTGTATATTGATAATCCGTTACTTATACTTTTTTCTGCATACATAAATAGACCCACTGCATTTCTAGATAATGTATTACTATTGGTAATTAGTTTTCCTGGCTTGTACATTAAAGTAATCGGTGAATTTAAGCATCCAGGGCATTAAGCGCTGTTCTGGGTCTTTCCTTATATGTTTCTAAATCAATGGGTGATGATTAGCTACAATAGCAAATTTATGTTTAAATAAGTAAGAAAAAAATAATGCGATGCGTAGTGCAGCTAGACATTTCTTTATTACTTTTAAAAAAATTTATTTTGGTTTTATTTAGAGTTCTTTAAAGATAGGCTTCAGAATGGTGAAGCCATACTGTTTTTTAACTGAATGCTACTTTGATAGCGTAGTTTAATACATCTTTTGTTAACTTTAATGATTTACTAAGGTTAGAAAATCTTTTAATAAAGGCTCCAAACATTTATGGTCTTTTAGTATTTAAGAACAGTTTTCTTGTACTTTAGTCCATATACGTTTTTCTTTGTATTCAGTAAATCTGATTATGGCTTTGCTACTTTCGAAAAATCTTCAATTAAATGTTTGTAGTATTCTGCTAGTCATAAAAATTGCCTTATATTTCTCAAAATTTCTTATTAGGAAAATTCTCTAATAGCTTCTTCTCTTTTAGGGTCTGGATTAATTTGTTGATGACTTTCTACAAGCCTGAATGATATTCCTTTTTTTTAACAAAAATTAGACTTTATGTGGGTGAAGTACCATATTTGCTGATTTTAACCGGTTGAAAAGTAACCACACCTTACCGTCGTTATCTACTAGATCCTTTGCGTTAATAATAATATCAATTAAAAAAACTATTATTTCAACATTTTATAAACCTCTTAATATGAGATCTATGAGTCGTTGGACAGTGGCAGGTGCTTTTTCCGATCCTCAAAATATTTATCTGTATTGGTAATGTCCATGAAGTGTTGTAAATGCCATTTAATATTTATTATGTTCAGCCGAAGGAATTTGATAAGATCCACTTGCCAAATCAAAAACTGAAAAATATACGGATCCTTTTAACTGGTCCATGATATCTGCATTGCTAAGCAATGGATATTTATTGAAGACGGTATTTTATTAGGTTTTTAAAAGTCAATTATAACCATCTATCTTGGATTTCCATGGCTCTCATGTTTTTTAGAAACAATACAGAGAGATAAATTAGACGGTGATGATGAAGGCTCCATTATTTAACAGTTAATTTTTTTGCTACTTGCTCTTCTAAAAGTTCTCTGAGTACTAGTGGGTAGTGATATTGTTTAGAATTTAAAGAGGAGTTTTTTTCTGTCACTATTTAATAGGCAACGAGATTAGTACAGGTTGAAGGATCTCCAACTAACAAGAAAATTTCTAGGAGTTTGGAAATGAGTCTAAAATTTGGTCTTATTCTATCAAATTCAGTGACTAGTTTGCACAAATCCAGTGAAGTCTCTCATTTTATACTGTTTATTTTCCATGATTGATCTCTCATATTTACTACTAGTATCAGGATCAAATTTAAGTGCAATGTATTCAAAGGAGAAAATTTCTTTTAGGCACATTTCAGTTGCAACATCATGTTTATTAGTGTTGATTGCCATAATACTATATTGACCATTCTCTTTTTGTACGATCTTCTCTTCTTGATATACATTACCATGATCTGCGCTGACTCGTGGTAAGTATCTTCTAATTAAATTCATACTATTAAGATTGATCTCTACTACTTGACGTGTTCAAGCCTTAATCGGAGATTTAGTTAATTTATTATTATTATTTTGTTTCTCATGAAGGCACTTTGTTTCTTTGTTAGTATTAAAAGTAGTAGCTAAAATTTAATTTTCGTGCGCTTGTTTCTTATATTTTAATACATTCAGTTCTTTTTTATTAGGCTCTTACTACTCTACTTCTTTGAAAGCTTACGAAAAACAAAAAAGGTTTCTTACGTTATTATTCAATACTATGGCATTATAATCATACAATAATGTGGCTCTTTACTAAGTGAATGAATATTGTAAATGAGTTTTTTTGCCTTTTTTTTATTTTTTTGTTACTGGTCTATGTTAGAGAATTCGTGTGCTAGTATTGTTTGTTCTTTAAATCTGTATAATTATATTCTCTTATTTCTATACTGTACTATTATGTTTTTATAAATTAGGAATAGATCGCTCTAATAAGCAGACCCTGGATGTAGAATGTTAAGTAATCTATTAAAGCAGGACGAAAAAAACAAATAACGTTGACAAACGGACTCAGAGTAGGAAGAGATTGGGCATCCTAGTCAGCAGATCTAATGTTAAGGTGAACATTGTTCATCCATATGCGTAGTTGAAGAACGTTGTTGTACGTTGTCTAAAACGAGCACGCAGCGGAAAAAGATGACCTGATATGGTATCCAACCACACAAATGATTGACTCATTTACTTTTACTTTGTGCAAAATTATTGTAGTATCTTATTTGAATTTTTACATATACAAGGCCTGAATACCTTAGTTTGTTAATGGTTTAATTTGCGTGCACAGTTAATTTAACTTGATTTATTTAGGGCTTCAATATTTTTTTTATTCATATGTTTTTATTTTCAATATTCATAAGTGTATAATTTTTTAAAATACAATTTTAAATGAGAAACCTGTCTGAAAATAGTATACATATGAATTACAACTTTATTAACAATTTTTTCTTTTTGTACAGAAAAAATTCGTTGATAATTTTGTTTTATTATCACTGATACTAGCCGCCGCAACTTGACAACTGAGAAGTAATAGTTGTGGACTCTTAGTTTTAAAATTCTTGAAGGTGACATAACATACATCACTATGCTGCGATAATGCTTCAAGAGATAAAGTCTTGGTGATTTATTTTTTTTTAATGAACACGCTTTGCGTGGTATACAAAGTAACTGTTTATCTTTAAAATATTTTTGCAGACACATGAGACATATTGGTAAAGCAATTTTTTTTTATTTTCATGTATTGAGAACAAGGTACAAATTTGTAATGAGTTATAAACTTTGCGTACTAATAACGAACTTATGAGCTCGGCTCTATCATTACCATACATGGGATTTGTATTACGATTCTTATTCAGTGCAGAAGGCAATGTTCTGAATCACTTGTTGTCGTATAACTTTTGAACCACTCTCTAACGTGAACTTATGGCGTAAGGTGGTTGTAATGTTTTTTTATATTGCAAAAGAAGCTTTTAAAAAGGTTAGGTTTTTTAATTAATTAATGACCAATGATGTTCTCGTGCGTCAATACAATTTCTACTTCTTTTGGTATAAAATAACTGTCAGAGTTTTAAAAACCATTGGACCTCTGTGACGAAGTCCATGATAGTGAACCACTTCACTATCTTGTTATAATTATTCTCTGGACAACATTTTTAGTTACTAAAAAATCGATTTATTGTGAATTTTTTTACGAATAAAAATAGCGATTTCTTTAATTTCTTCTCATCCTTTCTGTTAAAAACTCGGGTTTTCTCTCCCATACTATCTTTTTATATCTAACCACTACTAGATATTACAAAATACATAGTAAAGAGCAGGTTGCAACAGTTTTTTTTGCCTTTCCCTCCCTTTTCCTCTCTCTCTCTCTCTCTCTCTCTCTCTCTCTCTCGCTTCTTCATCTTAACAAGCCCTTTCTATAAATATCATAAAATTAATTGTACTATACATAAAAGAGATGAAAGAAACAAATGACTAACCTTTCGAAGCTATAACCATCGTAGCTTCGCATTAGGAAAAATTCTATTTATAAAAAATTGTTTAAATTATGATGAAAATATATTTGGCCTTTATCTCTTACAGGTGTATTCAAACAGACGCACACGAGTTATTTTTGGAATCGTCATCCTGTATTGCTATCGCATAATTATCTGTTATCATATTTTTACTTATAACAAATAAAATTTCAGCAATTGTAATGCTTTCAACTTCTTGAATATTATCGTAATGCTCTGAAGAGGCATAATAATTTATCATACTTGAACTTTTAAAACAGCCTGTAAACTGTACATAAGACATAATACCTCAGAGTTCCCTGCAGTAAATTTTTTTTTACAGTTGTCTATAGGCAAACATCTGCCTTTAAATTTTTTCATTCTAACAAGGTATAAAATTATAAGTGACACGATAAGCCTGTCAAGGTCTGACAATAAGTTAGAAAGCAAATACATTCGGGGAATCTGCAAACTTTTTTGAATCATAATCAGTTTGATGAAGAGCAGTATGTTTTAATAGAGTGCAAGAGATCCATAACAAATAAGTTAAGCCATTTGATTAGTTGAATCAAGTAATTATCATGTACTGAAAAGTAGATTTTTTTAGATCTTATTTTTTAATAACCTTAGTCTACATCTATGTTTAACTTTGTCAGTTTATCGGTTGTTATATGTTCTTTTTATGAAATTACCGTTGCAACATTTATAAATTACACTGTCATTACGCTGCTCTTTATCCAAATGTCAAACTTTATAGAAATGTTTTTTTTAAATCCAACTTTTATTGATTAAATGCAAAAGTTCTGATGTTCTTATATTTAAGAAATATGAGCATCTAATAGCTTATTATATGGTACGGTGTTTAAGTAAACATCAACTTCTGAATTCTCAACGGATTTTTCATATGATGTTTAATTTACTAAATTACTCCATCACTCCTACATATTCAAAATACATTTTAATAAGAAAGCTTAAATAGGTTTTCATATATTAATGTTTTCATGATACGCTGTAACTTCTCCGTCTGCTTTGAGTTTGACAAGTGTATGTAAGAGGGAGCCCATGCTTATCTTTTTAAAGAGGATTAATGTGACGGATAATACTTGCACGTTGGCGCACGACAACAGTACTGATAAAAATCACAGTTTTTGTCAGCACAGAGTTTTTTAATTGCATGTACGGTATCCATAACAAAAATAGCTTATTCGTATTTATTTATTTTTTTGAAGACCGAAAGGATACGATAAGGACTTCGTAGTAAAGCGCTACTTTTCTAAAACTATTTTACATGTTTTTTTATAACGCGTTACCACTTTATGCATGTCAGTTTTTTTAATTATCGTATTTTTAATTTTTATTGAATGATCTGATTCTAATTTATTTTACATCCATCGTTCAACTGTAGTTACAATAGAATAAAAATTTATTTTCAATGAATTATCATGATTAAATGAAATACCCTTAACTTTGTATACATATAAAAATCCTCCAGTAGCTGTATTTACACTATACACATAAAGCTTAGAACTTTCTGAAACAAAGATGTCTATATACGATCCTTTACCATACATCTCTAATTTATCTGTTAACTGTCCTAATAACGAACTAGTAGGTGGTTGATATTCACTGACACTTTCATAATTACTTGTCAACATGACTGATTCTGTATTACAGTACAAAGCTTTTCTATCAAGTTTTTTCAAGTATGAATATAGCTTCAAATGTGCTTGAGCTATTGTACATGCAGCTACAGCAACGTTTGTGCACGGGAAAAAAAGGTTCACTTACTCTTTATACCGCCACATTACATGCATAACACTATCATTTGGTGGTAGACGATTTTTAAGTTAATTTTTACTATAATATAATGCCTTCAGTAACTATTTAATATTATTAAACATACTCGTTTTTAAAGTAAGTTTTTCCTTTGACCAAATTTTCTTTGAAAAAGAATTTAAACATTATTTTGCCACGGAACGCAGACCAGGCTTTTTTTAATGTTATTGATTTTTAACTTAATACTTTTTTTTATTTAAAATTATTTATAAACTGTAATGTATCTTCTTTCGTCTTAACCTTACTGGGCTCCCCAATGATATCCGCATATGACGTTATCATGGTTGAGTTAGATATTCCTACATCCAGAGTACCATCAAAGGCTAAAAAATATCGATTCTAGAAATGCATTGTTTTAAATTAAATGCAGAATGATTTTAGTAAAGCTAATAGGAGTTTCTTGCAAAATGTATATCTTGAGGACAAAATGTGTCTTCTTACACAAGAATCAACCTAAATACTGGACCACCCTGCCCCTTTTGAACAGAAACCATGAAGAGTTAGCCAACATCCTGGCCTTCATCGACATCAGGAAATTGATCAAAAAGCGAAATTAGGTGTGGCAAGATTATCGACGTTATAGGACGGATGAGTTTCATACTGCTTACAAACAACTGCGCAATGAAGTAAGCTTAAATGTAAAGAATGCTATGCAGACATATTATTGACGTATTTTTTTTTAATTCAAATAACTGCACCAACTTAAAACGCTATTAGTTCATTGAGTTTAACTAGACACAATGAGCCCATTACAGATTTTTCTTTACCTCCTACAAAACTTAACAAGCACTTTATTAAACTGCAAGAATCTCAGTTAATACCTCTGCCCCAAGGACCAAGAATCTCTCGAGAGCATCCCTTTTACTTCGATTAAACTACTGGATATACTTAAGGCCTTCAGCTTTGCATATTTTTATGCAGCCGTAACTGATGTACCAAGCCTATGATTTCTGAAAATATGCGTGCCTGTTATTTTTCCATTTTTAATTGACATATTTAACTCATCAGTGTAAAATACTTGCAGCAAAATCTGGATACATCGAGTAATATTACTGGGTACCTTGTCTTTAACGTAAAACTTTACATTTTAGTATAAGAATTGTGGACTATTTATTAAAAGTGCCAGATAATCACGCACTAAGTCCCTTGAGGCATATCACATTCTCGCTGCAAGCTATGCGCACCAGCAATAATTTTTCTTTAAAAACTCTTAACTTTGTATTCTTTGTTTTTTTATGCCAAAGGGCTGCTCATATGTTAAGTTTATCACTACAGTTTAATTTTACCGTTGCGCTTTACATCTCCAGCGAGTGTGAAATGCTCGCAGCGAAATCTGGATACATCCAGTTATATCACTGTGTACCTTGTCATCAACGTAAAACCTCACATTTGAGTAAAAGAATTGTGGACTATTTATTAAAAGTGCCAGATAATCATGCACAAAGCCATTTAAGGCATATCCAATTCTCGCTGTAAGCTATACGCACCAGCAATAATTTTTCTTTAAAAAGTCTTAACTTTGTATTCTTTGTTTTTTTATGCTAAAAGGCTGCGTATGTTCAGTTCGTCACTATAGTTTTATTGCATTGTTGCGCCGTACATCTCCAGCTGGTGTGAAATGCTCACAGCAAGATCTAGATGTTTTGAGTAATATCAGTGCATGCCTTGGTTTCAACGTAAAATCTCAACGTAGATTGTTTATTCAAAATGCCAGATAATCGCACATGAAGTCACCCGACGCAGATTCCATTCTTGCTTCAAGCTATGCAAACCAGAAATAGTTTTATTTTAAAAAGTCTTAACTTTGTATTTTTTTTTTTTATATGCTAAACGGTTGCTCCCTAAACTTTTGTTGTTCAACTTTTCAATGCAGCGTTTTCAATAATCATGAGATATAAGCTTATTTTTCTTACAAAAGAGAAGAAAAAAATTTATATTTTGCATAATCTTTTCACAGGATTAATGATATTTTTTTTTTTTTGTTCAATAATGGATATCTTGAAATTATTTCTTTGTGATAATGTTGCACGTTGAAAAGTACAAATTAAAGAATGTAAGTCCAAGATATCTCGGTGGTTAAGGTCTACTATAATCTATAAAAAATAACATATGTTTTCTATTATATATTAACACCGTTTATGAAATTTTTTTTGCTGTACGATAGATTTTTTTAGATTTTTTTTTCTTGGTAATGTTGCACGTTACAAAAAACAAACAAAAATGTAAGTTAAAGATACCTTGCTCATTAAGGTCTAGTATGATCTATGAATGTGTTTAATGAACATTTTAAAATAAATGATAACAAACCGACTTACTTTCTATAATGGAAACTAAAAAACCATTACTTACAGCGTTATATGTGCAGTCCAAAACTTTTTAACAGCATTGAATTTTGGTGCGCTTGCTTATTGTAGCCTTACCAATTCCTAAGGTTTCTAGTGTTTAGTTACGTAACGGTAATCTCGCTCAACTCGCAACTGTTTGTAAGATATCAAATGCCTCAATCAGAACCCAGTAAGCGCGTCAGATTATTAGGCTAAGCTGCTCGGGATTTTAGTGTCATTTAGGCAAATAGCGTGCTGAGTCATTGTGTTAACCTGCTTAGGATCTTAGTTAAATCAAACAAACTTAGTGCGCTGGCAGTTATTGCGCGCCAGTAATAAGCGTGCCAGGTCGTTAGGTTTGATATTTTGGGACTTAATTGTTATGAAGGAATGAATGCGATAGCAGTAAAAGTGCCACATCATGTTGCTTAGCTTTCTGGAATTATGATTTTAATAAAAAAATAAGGCACACTGGCAAATAAATCGTTTATACGCATCATCCTTTCTTTAGTATACCACTTCTGGCGAGCTTGCAAAGAACTTACACATTTCGATGCCCAGCACTTTCAAAAGCTTTTTAAAGCGAAAGAGATAAGCTTCCAGTACCTAATTGGCGTAAGCTTTCTGTGATTTACAGGAAGCTCAGGGATTCAATAAGCAGGTCTTGGGTTTATGAAGTGAGCAGGCACCAAGAAACAAAAATCCTGAGGATTATCTGAAAAAGCTAACAGAGGTCTAGAATTTAGACATGCCTTGATACGACAAAGAAGGGTACAAAATGTCAGAACCTGCTCGCCAATGAATCTTTTAATTTGATACTTAGTCGATTTCACTGCAGCTTCCCACAACCTTCCAGAATAAGAAGGGAAATGTGAGTTAAAGTGCCAAGTGGTGTCTCAATTTTCGAATAAGTTGACTAGTTTGTCTCATGATAGCATTTAAACCAGAGATTGTCTAAGTTCAAAAGCAGCACCTATAAAATTAGTGCCTTGATTGCTATAGAGGTCAGTGCATTGGCCAGGACGACTTTAGAACGATGAAAAGTGAAAAGAAAGCCGAAGAAGAATAGTCCTTTACTATTTCAAGGTGAGCAGCCTTAGTTAACATGCAAACAAAAACTACTTTGTACCCCTTTTGGGTTCTGTTGCCTCAAACCTTAGCTAACCGAGTGGGAAAAGAACCAGAATAATCAACGCCTGTTTTAGTGAACGCAGGGGCAGGAACTACTTATGATTGAGGCAAGTCGCTTATAAGCTGCTTTTTTGTCAGACTGGCGTACCTTTTGCATGTGATGCATTTATTAAGGATAGCTTTGACGATTCGACGACCACGTACTATCCAGTACATTTGACGAATAAAGAAAAGCGTAGCTTGTAAACTGCAATGCAAAGTCATTTTATGATGATGACGAGCCATCAAATCAGCTAAATAACTTCTAGGTGTAAAAATGAGAGGATGTTTAATTTCCTCACATATTGAAGCATTCAAAAGCCTGCCACCTACTTTAAGTATTTTATTAAGGAAGATATCTTGAGGGTAATAAACTTTCTCAGGAGATCTAAATAATGACTCAAAAAAACCTGCCACCTACTTTAAGTATTTTATTAAGGAAGATATCTTGAGGGTAATAAACTTTCACAGGAGATCTAAATAATGACTCAAAAAAACGAGAATTGTCTTGTTCAGAAATTAGAAGACTAGGAGTTTCTCTATGAAGAACATTAACTAGACTGATAGAAGGAAAATTTTGGGTTTTTTACCCAAGAGTGCCTAAGACATTCTATTTAATTTACGTAATTAGTGACTAGGTGACGTTAACTGTCGTAGCATTCACCCAGTATGTTCCGAGCTTCAACATAGTTTATTAGCAGTAAGAGGCAGTTTTATTGTGCACCAATGCATGGAAGACATTCTTACAGTTTTGCCAACCTACACGATCACCGCTAAAATGGGGGCTATCTATATTAGTTAAGGTTCACGCAGTAAAATTAATAATGCCAGCTCCAGGGGGAGTGGTCTGCGTTGTGATCTCTGACTTACCAAGTTGATTAGGATGATCAAAAAACTCGAAATACTTTGAGTAATAGTAATCTTCCCCTTTGCTAAAAGCATCGTCTTTAAAATAAACGTAACTTAAATCAAAAGAAGTAAGGTTAAGGATGCGCAATTAAATTTAACGAAACTGCTCAAAAGAGGCATCAAGTTATTTTTGCCTTGCAATTGCTAAGCCTTGAGTTATCTTTGCTTGACCCATCTTTTTTAAACTAGAGAACATATTTTTTATTTGACTGTACAGGTCCAACTGTGTTCAATAATAACCTTCCATCTCAAAAAAGTATTACCACTTAATGAAGAATTAAACGAAAAGAACTTCTATAGAGAATCCATAGAAAGGAAAAGAAGCTCATTTAAACCTCAATAAAGTTCGTAAGCTGCAAGTCCGAATGCTTAAGGATAAACGTTTAGTAAAATTATTTCAGATTGGAGGATACCAGCCTAAGCTGGTATTGCAACAACTGAAAGAAAGTTTATCACTAGCTATAGATGTTCTCCCCAGTCCTACAATTTTTAATGTAAGTATCTTATTTTATCAAATAGAATCAGTATTCTAATCCTTAAATCACTACCTAGATTATATAGTGTTATTTTCTTTAATATTTAAAGTTGATTATCACTTGCAATGTAATGTAAGAAAAACCTTACATAAATTTAATTGACCTACATTTTTATTCTTTAACAAATTATATCCCTACTTTTGCGGATAAAAAGATACAAGTTATACGGAATTTAACACTTACTGTGAGAACAAGAACAAACAGTTCATTTTCAAATAATTAAAAAAAAAAACAGGCACTATTTATTTATTAATACTTAAGTGATAACTGAGCAAAAAGGAATGTATTATTTAAGCTAGCAAAGTTCGCAAATATTCGAAAAAGTAAAAATACTTGTTAATGGTGACGAAGAATAGCAAGACAGTGGCAGCAACAACGGCGTCGTCTCACATTAGCGTCAGTAGGATCAGATGCAGAGAAAAGATGGTGGCTGCAAAGGCAGTGGCACACAGCAACAACAGCAACAATACCGTCGTCTCACAGCAGAATTAACAGGATTGAACGGAGCACGTGAGTTCAGATGCCTTTAAGTATATTTCTATACGTAAACACTGTTCTTATGCCTACCTTTCTGCACTGCACGTAATAGGAAAGATGTATTTTCTTGTACGTACGAGAAACGAGAGAAAAAGTACGTAAGGAGCTGATTAGCTTAAATAGTGTACGCGAGCGCCCCAAATAATAAAGTACGTGTATGTGCACGTATGAATAAAGATGCTGTTAAAATCGACAGCAACGAAATTTAAAGTGCGTGTGAGTGTGCAAGAGCACCATAACAGCGACTGCAGTGTAAGAGGGAGAACACACGTGAATGTACTTAATTTTTTTACTACGTCTTCAAAAGCCAACGCAGAGAAAAAAAAACTTAAAGTGCGTGTGAGTGTGCAAAGGCGCAACAACAGCAACCACACTTTAAGAAACAAAAAACACGTAAGTGTCTAATGTTTGTACTGCGCACTCAAGAGCAAACACAAAGAAAAACAAATTAAAAGCGCTTCTTAATGTGCAAAGGCCCGACAACAGCAACCGTACTATAAGAATAAAAGAGCACGTCAATGTGTTTGTCACTTATACTGCGTGCTCGAAAGCAAACGCAGAGAAAAAAAAAGTCTTACGACTTTCCTAGCTGATGCAAAAGAAAGTTTAGATGTGTGAACGGATATAATTAAAATGGCTGCCAGTTTTTCGTAAGGTCAAAAGCAAAAGCCGAGATGTCTATGATAAAGTACAACCCCCTACAATATGGCTCCAAGGACCATATATATAATGTGATATTCACTGAGATGGATGAGCTCACAAAGAAGCTAGCTGGGACCGTCTGAAGGAAAGAAGAAAGTTAATGGCACAATTGAACTCAGCAATTACCTGGGACTCACACTTTGAATTAAAATACCAGCTCTCCTTACCAGTTTTGATAACTTGGAATCAGCTTTAATAATAAGCTAATATTTCTTCACATGAATCAAATAGTAATGTGAGCCATAAACTTGATCAGAATAACTTATCTCTCTAATATTAAAGGTGGAAGCACACTGGCAGGTAAGCTCGTGGCGTCTTTTTCACTCAGCACGTTTAATATATATTTGAGTAGTAGGTGCGCGTGCTCACTATAATATAGTACATGGATCATTTGCAGGGACTGAATAATCCCTGCGTCACATGGCGATTGACTAAAGCCTGTATTATATACTTATGGTATATTATATAACAATGGAGAAAAAGTTGCAATGGCAATAAGAGCCTTAAATAATAGGACTGACCTGCCTGGGATTTTAATTTAAAATAATAAAATTAAGCAGAAAGGATTTAAGGTCATTAGGCTTAGCTGTTCGGGGTTTTGGTTCTAAAGAAAAAAAATGGCGCACTGGCAGTAAGTGTGCAAAGTTATTTAGTTGAGCTACTGAGAGTTATAATATTAATAAAAAAAAAAAAAAAAAGTTGCTGGTAAAAGGCGTGCCAGGTTGTAAGGTTATGCTGCTTAGTATTTGAATTGTAATAAAAAAAAGTAAGCACGATGGCAGTAAGTGAGCTGGATCATTAGTCTAGATGCTCAGGATTTAATTGTAATAAACTAATAAGCAGGCTGGCAGAATGCACGCTACGTCTTGGGGCTTGGCTGCTAAAAGTCTTGAATTAAATTGATAATAAACCGTTCTGGCAGCAATCGTGCTAGGTCATTAGGTTTGCTGTAAAGGGTTTTTAATTTGATAAAAAAAGGTGCTCTTGCAGCAAGCGCACCAGATCTTGGGTCTTAGATGCTAAGGATTAAAATGTTAAGAGTGAATATCTACGCTGGTAGTAAGTGCACCCAGTCGTTGGCCTTAGCTGCTTAGGGTTTCTAATTTTATTTAAAAAAAAATGTTTTGGCAGCAATCACGCCACATTATTTAGTTTAGCTGCTCAAGGTTTATAATTGTCATAAAAAAACTTAGTGTGCTGGCAGTAACTGCGTCATGTCATGGTGTATGGGTGCTCGGGCTTTAAATTATGATAAAAACATCAAGTGCACTGGCAGTAAGTGCGCCAGGTCATTAGAATTTGCTGCTCAACATTTAATTCTAATAAGAAAATAAACGCGCTGGCAATAAAACTGCTGTAACATAGGATTGTCTTCTTGGCATTCTAATGAAAAAAAAAAATTGAGTTGCGCTTGCAGAAACGTGCTGAATCATGAGGTGAAGTTGCCCAAAATTCTTATTTCAATGTAAAAACTAAGAGCACTGGTTGTAAATAAGCCAGGTTATTTCGAGCCGTATAATCAAGCCGAGTCATCGGTCTGCAAGTTTTTCTCAGAGTTTTAAAACGTAATAAAAAATAAGGTGCTCTTGCAGCAAGCGTGCCGTGTCATTAAATAGCAATTGTTAAGTGTTTATATTAATAAAATCATAAGCATTTTGACACTAAACGTACTAAATCATGGGGTGTAGCTGGTTAAAATTATAATAGCGTTCTGGCAGTAAGCACGAAGGGTCCTGGAGATTTGCTGCTCAAAATCTTTAGCTCGATAGAGAAATTAAGTGTGCTAGCAGAAAGCGCACCAGGCCATTGGGTCAAATCGTTCGACATTAAATTGTTACAAAGGAAAGAGTGCGCTGGCAGTACAAACGCCAAATATGGGGCTTGGCTCCTTGGGAATATAATTTTAATGTTAGAAACGGGGACACTGGCAGTAAGATTGCTGGTTCATGTGGTTAGGCAGCCCGAAATTTTAATATAAATGAGAAAATTAGGTGCACTCGCAGTGAGCGCACCAGGTCATGAGTTTAGCTCTGCAGGATTTAAAGCTAAATAAAAAGATAGAGTGCTCTAGCAGTAATCGCGCTGGGTTATTGAGTTTAGCTGCTTGAAATGGAAATTTAAATGAAAACATTAAGTGCGCTTGCATGAAGTCAGCCAGCTTATTGAGTTAAGCTGCGAGGGATTATTATTTAAAAAAAAAATTTAGCGCTTTAGCAGTAAGTAGCTAGGTTATTATATTGAGCTGCTTAAGAATTCGATTTCATAAAAAAATTTAGACGCTCTAGCTGTAAGTGCATCAGCTGCTTAGGATTATGCCATAATACGGCGTACTTTGTTTAATAGTAAACAGTTCTTATACTATGATTTGGTAACTCATATAACAATTGTAGTCTACCTCAGCTAATTTTTGTAACGATACAAAAATGTTTTATATTTATATTTTAACAGACACCTACTATGGAAAAATTTGGCTTTTTTTTGGATGCCGATCTAAAGCACTTGATCTCTACCGTGAAGAGAAAGACTATATGTTAGAAAATGGTGTATTGCATAAAGAGTTCTTAGCTCTGTCTCGTGAACCAGGAATAAAAAAGGTAAGACAATAATTTCCGTAAATTTATAAATTATAAAATCACCTACATAAACTGAAAATTATGTGAATTGAATAATAAGCATGATTTTTTAGATATTAAATCCATGACGTTATAATTTTGTGGACACGCTATGTACAATAGTAAAGCAACAATTTTAGATTAGTAACTTAGAAAAATTGTGCAATGAAAGTGGATTTTGCCTGTTACTTTCTCTTCAACCAACCCCTCTTGCCGGACTGCCACACGCTAATAATCCTCCACACCACACCACACCACACCTCACAACGCTACCACAATACAGCACAGCATACAATTTGAAGCTTATCATAATATAATGAATTCAATTGCTTTTTATTGTGGTGTAAGTCATAACTAATTTTTTATGTATCTTCTTATTTACTGCTCATTAGTTCATTAATTCTATTAAGTTATTATTTACACTGTAACGTTGCATTTTCTCGTCCAGCGACACTAAAGGTGTCTCAACCACGGTGGTCCCAAAGCAACGCACACAGACACTTGAGTTCTCAACGATGGATGCACTGGAAACGACGTGAATGACACTGCACCTGAAATGGGAAAATACCACTGCTTAACGACGTTCGTGGTTTGGTCAATCCCAGCACGGCTCCAGGAGACTCTCACCTAGAGGAAATCCCGCCAAAGCAGCCCATCAGGAAGCAAGCCACTCTCCTAGGGAGAAACGAGTCATAGCATCTGAAAGAAAATGCTGTCTGGAAATGGCATAAAATAACGACACGAAAGGCGGATTTCTCGGATTTTTAAGATCACTTTATTTAGTACTTTGATTACGTGGGCGTCTAGGCCTGGAAAATCTTGGCGTAATCCAGTGCTACGCGATGGCAAGATATCTGACAATCATGCTTTTCTCTCACCCACTCTCACTCTAACGATCTCTGCGATGTATGATTCCAGGGGCTGGCTCCCGTGGCTCGCCCTGGCTACACGCAGCCGGTACACACACACACACGCTCCCACACAGTACTTCTCGTGACAGCACTACACTCTACTTTACCTTTAGGTTTACCATCTCACTATCTCCTTTAGTGACTGAATCGTCTGGTGACCTCGACCTTGCAGTTAACAACTAGTGACGGCAGTGATGTTTCCTCGGTTGTCGGACACAAGGTTGGGTACGGCTGGCTAATTGTAATCACTAACTTTTATTGTCCTTTTTTCTTTCTCTCCTGATTTTCTCTCACTCTCTCAGCTACCGAAAAATCGCAAAATACTTGGAAGCTCTGGTTCGCATGAATGCTACTACAGAAGTGACGCATTAGGCCGACCAATTAGTGCAGCCTCATGCATTGTTGCACTATGTCTACGTACATGGGTATATCGACAATCATACATGCTTCTCCTGCTTATACACATATACTTCTACTCATACACATAGAGTTATGGTTAGAGGTAGAGATATTCACTAAGTTCTAAGGACTCAGGGGTTTTACATTGTACGGCAACGTTATAATAATCATAGCTGGTAAAGAGACAAATGTATATTAGTAATATCATGTGGAATGCGGAACAGAATACTTAAAAATAAGATAAAAATTAATAATCGTAAGTTGGGCAACAGTAAAGCTTAAACGTGATACCTGATTACATAAGAGAAAATTGAATACTCAACAGTAAGTCGTACAGCGAATAAAATGCGTAAAGCGGGACACTAAAGAAAAAGAAAATAATAACTACAATAATCAAAATAATAATAAAATAATAATACGTAAGTAAAAAATAAGAAAAGAGTAGATAAGCAAACAAATAAATGTATAAGAAATAACGGATAACGTACGCATATAAAAGGGATTAAGTAAGACAAAGCAAAATCACTTTAATTATTACCGAAAGTTACCGGTAAACAAATAAAAATAACACTAGGCAGCAAAGAAACAAACAGAACAAAATTTTTGAAACGCAGTACTTAATGTCAAACAGAGTACACTAAAATACTTTATCACTAACAAATATCCAAGCGCCCTGCAGAGTCACGGTACATCTGATCACGATGCAGATAAATGCTTGTGAAGTAAAACCCTGAAGCAATGGTGATTAATCTGTCTTTTTATAGTTGTAGACAGGTCATTTCAGAGTTAAGCAATATATACTGTAAAAAAATGTTTGTCACACTCAGTGTGAGCATGCGGTATAATTGAGTCCCATTCGGAGTGCTTCTTCAATCCTGGACCACCAGGGGGCTGGAGAAATAGTCCATCACAGTACTCTTGGTACTCTCTGGCGAAACACTCTAGCCAGTAGACAAAGACAAAGATAAATACAGTGGTCTTCCTAACCGGGAAAATTAAGCATCTTGTAGGCTGGGGCAATTTGTTCATATATCTTTGTGACCGTGACAAAACGCAGCGAAGCGTTTTGCAACGTTGCAGCTTGGTTCTGAACTCAAGAGACACATCCAGGAACAAACAAGGGCAGAAGTCAAGGTATGGCAGTAGTAATGCTTTGACAACCAGGAGTCTTACTGATCGAGGGAGGAAATCACTACTCTTTCTCAGGTGTATCAAGGCTGCGTAGAACTTTCTGATAGTAGTGGAAGTCTGCTGAGCTTCCGAAAGTGCACTATCCAATGCAGACTGGTCGCAAAAGATCTATCCACATCCATCCAATAAAATTTCTCTTCTTTAAATGGTAAAATTGTTAGCATATGAATAATGGAAAAAATGGCGCAGAACTAAGGTCGCATCATTTATAAAGAGTACAAATAGCAGTGGGCTAAGTAAACACCCTTGCAGAACCCCCACCATCCTGGTCGGAGGTCGAGAGCTGGTGCCATCAGAAGAAACAACGACCACAGTTCTGTTTTCCAAGAAAGACTGAATCTATTCCGATGGAGAGTGAGAGAAACCAAGCGTCAAGAGCTTCCCCACCAGAAGGTTAATGTTTATTAGGTCAAAAGCTCTTTTAAACTGCACGCAGGCTATCAAGGTAACATTTCTTCTGTCAATGGCCTGACAAACTTTATCGACCAACTAAATGAGCGTCAAGTGAGTGCAGAAACCCTTATAGAAACCCAATTGCATCGGGTCAAGCAGGTTTCTGCTTAATAAATAATCATCAATCTGCCACAATGCCTCAAACTCAAGGAGCTTAGAGAGTGCATATGTAACACTGATCGGCCTTCTATCAACAAAATCAAGCGAAGGAAAGCGTTTAAGCTTGGGTCTTACTGTGGCAGATTTCCAGCGTGATCGAAAAATCATTGATTGCAAAGAGAAGTCAAATACGTGAAGCGAAATGGGTAGTATTGTCAGCATGGATTCTCATATCAAAGACATAATTAGGTCGTTCGGGTCCCTTGCATTAGACTTCACAGCGTTGATACAATCCATAATATCCACTGATGTAATTTGGTGAGAGTAGAAGTCGTCGGCCCCGGGCTCCAGGCCAGAAGCTAACTCAAAGC
This sequence comes from Copidosoma floridanum, assembly GCF_000648655.2. Next base: position 56,680 of record NW_019379946.1, read on the forward strand.
TCAACAAGGTGGTGGCTCTGTCGTAGCCTGCAAAATGCTCGCTCAAAGCATTGACATCAATGAAGAGACCTCTGGCGTAACCGGTCTTCATGTGCATGCCAAGCTCGGCAATGCAGCGCCAGAGTTCTCCAGAGTCCCTGCAGTTCACCAGCTTATTACGGTAATGTGAGCAGTTTGCGTTACGTACCTTATTTTTTACCTTGATACGCAGTTGTTTAAAATCTAATAAAATTATATCTCTGCCTGTTCTTCTATAAGCGGCCCATGCTCTGTTGCATCTAGCAATGATAGCCCTGATTTTTAGGCTAAACCCAGGCGTGGGTCAGTTTCTGGGCTGGTAAGTCCGATAATGGGCATCTTTGTCATAGAGCCCAGTCATAGTGGTGGTAAGAAAGTCAATTTTATCGTTCACCGATCGCAGCTTATGCAAAATGTCTGACTGTATTGAAGAGAGATTGAGTCTAAAGTCCTCTTTGTTGAATGAGATGAAGTCTTGGTGATAGATGCCCCTTATCCACGATTCAGCCTTCGAAAAATCGAGCTCCAAAATCAATACATTAAGCTCAGAGATACATGGAACTCGGAATTGGATGCTGGAGATGACTCTAAAGCGGCCACTGACACATATATAGTCAAAAGTGGTGTGTGAAGATTAAGTGTGATGGGTAGGGCTAAGTGGCAGAGACTTAAGGCTGAACGCATCAAAGAAGCTGGTGAGTATTCTTCTTGGCACGTAGTTCATGGCCCAGTTAATATTAATATTGCCAACCAGTAACGAGAAATCACACGTGTGGCTGAAGTTAAGAAAAGTTTCTTCTACGTAAGACCAGTAGCCGCTTTTGAGGGGGGCTGTTAGCTACTCCTAACAGTGTTGAAGTGTTGCCGAATCGTAATTTTATTAGCATGTACCTCAGTCTCACCAGGCCATGTTACTGAGACAGAGAGCGTGCAACAATTTCACCACAACATGAGTCACTCACATACGTGGCTACAGCCCCACTGATCTTTCCCTGTCTATCCACACGTAATAAGGAGTAGCCCAGCACATCAAAAATATGAGAGTGTCTCTCGAGCTTCAACCAAGATTTACTGATGGCTGGAACGTAAGGGGCATGATCAGTGATTAATTGCCTCACATCCAAGTGATTAGGTTACAGCAATGGCGCATTTATGAGACTGATTTTAAAAGTAAAGGTACTATAGGATACCATAATCAATCGATGATATTATTCACTTCATTCGTTTGCGTAGTAGTGGGCATTTACCTCTATCCATGGCTGCATGTGAAGTGACGGACATCTTATTCACGAGTCAATTGGCATATCACACCGTGCTATTAGTAGTTATCTAGGGCCGCGAACCCGTCGCTTCCCGCCCTTATTTTTTTCCTGACGGGCTACACTCACCTGAATTCAAGTGTCCAGCTAGCGTCGGGCTCTCTGCATATAAACTAAATAATCCAAGGGAAGTTTCACTAGATCCCTTATCTCCGCTCCTTAACGGGGGTCCATGTCGTTTACGGATAAGCGTCAAGGGACCTTTCCAAAGCTTGTGTGCGTGATGTCTCTAGCTCGTCCTCCTTAAGTTCTGGCCACTGCGGAAGGGTGAGGATCAACGCCGGCCCATTGTAATATATTCTTGAAAATTAAGTATACTTCAGCATAGCATTCGAAGTTAAACCGGGGATTGTTTAATAATGAGCTTAATTGAACCCATATGTTTCAAGACGACTGTTTTAAAAATTTTTCGAAAACTTCAGCAAGTAGTAGCAGATCAGTCTTCAAGTACAAATCTTAATAATGCCCAAGTATTTAAATGTAAAAAGTATTTCATATGTTTTAAGCAAGCTCATACTTTTTATCAGTCACGTGAGTTCCGTATAAGCTTATATCAAAATCTTGTTTGGTTGGCAACTTTTTTTTCTTTAGTTTTACAAACGAGGATATATAATCATACAAAAGTATGCCTTTTTTTGAATGAGTTCATTTAATTTATGTTATAGTTATTATTTCAAATGTTTTTTCAATAATTCCTAATTTATCTAAATATGATGGGAGTTTGTTGAGAGATAAAGCCATCAATTTAAAGGTATCTATAAATCGTAGATAAATGTACTCGTTTCTTCAACATAATTAATAACGGCAATGTACTTCTTTTTGTCTGTGGTAAGAATTGAACTTTTCCTGAAAAGTTAATGAAAAGTTTTGTTGTAACCAAAAAAGAATAATTACCGCTAAAGATATGAAAAATACTAGGTATCATTCGTGAATCATGATAACTTTTGTCGGAACCTAGCGATAAGTAGAGTAAAGCGAGACTCAAACTTCGGGCAAGGTATATGAATGATAGTTATCGAAAATAGGAAGGAAGCAGTGGTGCAGGGAAGGGGCAGCGGCCATTTGCGCGGGCAGACTAGTGAAGAGTTGAGTTTTTTGAGCAGCAAGCTAGAGGAAAGTATGATACAGCCTGCTAGCGCCACACGATTGAGCTTAACTTTACTTTGATGTCCCTTGGAACAGTGTCTAGGAAGTTATATCATTAAAGTCGTCATTATTTGTTTGATTATAAGTATTTGTTGTTAAGCTAATTGACATTTTTGAAATTTATAGTAATCATTCGCAATGACATGCAGTCTTGTTCAGTCATGTATCCTTGTTATGTTAAACTGAATAAATTCACTGATATACAAATACTTCATTGTTCTTAGCTTTCTTTTATGTAAGTCGTTGTTAGCTTGCGGGTAACAGCAAAGAAAGGAAGGTGTCAACTAGGTAACGTTTTTACCGACTTATATTGATTTTTATTTTAATACTTTAGATCTCTTGTTCACGTAAGACGTCTGGAATTTAACGAAATATAATAACCCATATTACACTTTCTATGCAACGGACCTTGAAACCTGAAATAGAAAAATTATTTTGTTTGGCTTATGAAATAATAATAGTTGTTACACTAAGAAAAAATGTGCATATTTTCTAACCAAGTCCCAGAGATCTCTTTTTTTTATCAACTAACCTGAAGGGAAGACATAAAAAAGCTACACAATGTTTGAGTCTTATAGCAATAAGGTAAAGAGTATTGACAACCCATTTAGTAGGTGTCGCATCATTATTTTTTTTAATTTGTCTATCTCTTTAATATTTCCATTTGCTATTATTATGACAACATTTGATGAAACATGGCGTATTATATGCTACACGGTAAAGGTATAGCTGCAGCGGTATTCCCAGCAGCAGTAGTATTGTCAACAGTCCTTACAGTTGCCAAGAACAATGAAACTGTAAGTCTTAAAAATTGTAACAGTGGTTTCGAAAGACGAATCATGACAACTTAAAACATCGAGATTTAAGAAAGTTTTTTAAAGACGCAAAAAAGTTTTTTTTTACCTAGATTTAACAATCTTTTAGTAAGCATGAGGCACTTAAAGTTGTAACACATAGATAAAAATGAGCAACAACTAAAAGAGCAAAGCGTTGATGACTTTCAAGATGCCAGTTCTAGCTAGTTTTCACGTTCACTATTAAATTCATTAGTCAACATTTATACATTAAAATTTTAATAAGGTAGTTTATTTATAGAGTTACCAGACTATATATAGGAAAAAAAAATGCCTGCATAACTTTTGTAAGCAATGAAAACCAATGCTTCAAATGGGTCATTTGATTTGCACTGCATTCAGTATATAATAATTTTAATCTTGTCTTAAATTATACAAGATAAAAAAAAAAGTTTAAATTTTTATCGTATTGAGATTCCTAGAAATTCTAACTTAGTTTCTCAATTTAAAACAAAATATTGTTGTTATTAAATTATATATTTATATTTTTTTTTAAATGTAATGCTTACAATGTTTATCCTAGTCATTTATCAGGGAACAAAAAAAATCACGTTAACCCTTCACTTGTTGAAAGTTTTGATATCGATGATGAGGATAAAGATAATGTTATAAAGAAAGGGAACGACTCGAATACAGAGAAAAGATATCATATTGTTGGAATTAAAAATTTCTCACGTTTATTACCTAAACCATTGTCTGAATATTAGCTTGCTGCAAACATATGTAATCAAAGTCTTTCCTACTTTTGGTTAAAAGATAAATTGAAGGCATATAAAGAAAACTGAAAAAATATGAGCAGTTGCGAAATTATTCTACCAAAAAAAAAAAAAATTAGCACATACTTTAGTTCAAAAATTTAACATACTAAAACCGAGGACCTTTTGTTGTTCTTGCAGACTTTTAATGTTAATTGAAATCTGTTTAAAAAAAACGTGCGTATCAACACCATGTAGCGTATAGTACAAGGTATTTTATCAAATGTTTTCATGATGATAGCAAATCAAAATATAAAAGATATAGACAAAATATATAAAAGTAATGATGTAACACCTACTAAATGGTTTGTCAATACTATTTACCTTTTTGCTTTAAGACTCTAAAAGTCGTATGAAAATCCTATCAAGAATACTGATTCGACAACAGAATATATAATTGTGTATTGTCGAGCTTCCTTATGTCATCTATGTAATTATCCCTTCAGTTTAGTTGATAAAAAAAAAAAAAGATCGTTAGTATTTGGTTCGAAAGTACGCACCTTTTTTTCTTAGTGTAACAACTATTATTATTTCATAAGCCAAACAAAAAAAATTTTCTACTTCAGGTTTCAAGGTCTGTTGCATAGGTAGTGTAATATGGGTTATCATGTTTCGTTAAATTTCAGACGTCTCACGTGACCAACAGATCTAAAGTATTAAAATAAAAATCAATATAAGTCGGTAAAAGCGTTATCTAGTTGACACCTTCCTTTCTTTGCTGTTACCCGCAAGCTAACAACGACTTACATAAAAGGAAGCTAAGAACAATGAAATATTTGTATATAAGTAAATTTATTCAGTTTTACATAACAAGGATACATGACTGAGCAAGACTAAATGTCATTGCGAATGATTACTATATATTTTAAAAATGTCAATTAGCTTTATAACAATTACTTATAATCAAACAAATAATAACGACTTAAATGATATAACTTCCTAGAAACTGTTCCAGTGGCAATCAAAGTAAAGTTGAGCTCAATCGTGTGGCGCTAGAAGGCTGTATCACACTTTCCTCTAGCTTGCTGCTCAAAAAAATAAACTCTTTACTTGTCTCCGCGCGCAAATGGCCGCAGCCCCTTCCCTGCACCACTGCTTCCTTCCTCTCTTCGATCGCTCTCATTCATATACCTTGCCCTAAGTTTGAGTCTCCCTTTACTCTACTTATCGCTAGGTTCCGACGAAACTTATCATGATTCACGGATGATACCTAGTATTTTTCATATCTTTAGCGGTCATTATTACTTTTTGGTTACAACAAAACTTTTTATTAACTTTTCAGAAAAAGTTTAACTCTTACCACAGACAAAAAAAAGTACATTGCCGTTATTGATTGTGTTGAAGAAACGAGTATATTTATCTACGATTTATAGATACCTTTAAATTCATGGCCTTATCTCTTAACAAACTGCCATCGTATTTAGATAAATTAGGAATTATCGGAAAAACTTTTGAAATAATAATAACTATAACATAAATTAAATAAACTCATTCAAAAAAAGGCATACTTTTGTATGATTATGTATCCTCGTTTGTAAAACTAAAGAAAAAAAAGTTGCCAACCAAACAAGATTTTAGTAGAAGCTTATACGGAACTCACGTGACTGATAAAAAGTATGAGCTTGCTTAAAACATATGAAATACTTTTTATATTTAAATACTTGGGCATTATTAAGATTTGTACTTGAAGACTGATCTGCTACTACTTGCTGAAGATTTTGAAAATTTTTAAAACAGTTGTCTTGAAACATATGAGTTAAATTAAGCTCATTATCAAACAATCCCCGGTTTAACTTCGGATTCTATGCTAAAGTATACTAAATTTTAAGAATGTTTTTTAAATTACAGCTGATTATTAAATTATACTAATAACGATTATAATAATAACAATAAGAACAACAACAATAATAATATACAAATAATAACAAAAACAATAATAATAATAATAATAATAATAATCCTCGGTCTGGGGTAGTCAGCCTATGGGGCTCCTGCTCTCCGAGTGGCGGATAGAGGCAAGCCTTTCACGGGTGTATGGCAGTAAGGCGCTGCGGTGGTCAAAGATTGTACCCACGAGTAGTGAAAACAAATTAAAATAGTTTTCATGGACCAAAACGCCGAGGAAAAAGCCTATTAAAAAAATCTAGGGCTGGTTTTCCTATGAAACCAAACATTCGTGTCGCTAATAAAAACAACGTTTCGCAGGCGGTAACCTTTCAGAAAATATCCGCCACCAGTTCTAACCTGGTATAAGCCCAGGTGACTAGTGTTTGCCTCACGGATTCTGGAGGAGACCACAAAGGCGTCCAGCACGAAAGTGATATGCCTTCTTACATTCAAAAGCAGATAACAACTGGTGGTTGGTTAAACGACTAGACCAACGAACCACAGGATATAAACCAGAATAGTCAGAATAAACATAAGCTGACACTGGCTAAATAAACGGTAGTCGCTCACCTACAGAAAACCTTGAATGACACAGAAAAGAAAAAGGAAAAAGTACTAGGTAGGATGACAGACGTCCTACAAAGTATTAAAGAAGCAACGAACAGGCAGCCAAACATCAGCAGCACAGTTGAGAAAGCCAGAGTTTACCTAAAAGAAATCTGTGGGACCTTGAGGGACCCTAAGGACGGTCACCATAAGACTGTGGGGGAGATTTTAGTGTTGAGGACATCTTTGCCAGCTCGTATATTTAGAGAGCCTTCAAAATAGAGAGGTTATGAAGATGGTGCTACCAAGGATCAGAGTGTTTTAAAAAAAGTAAAAACGACGACAATGACAACAAACTGTGAAGGGAAATCGTAAACAAAAGAAAGCAGGCACTTGCAAACCACAAGGATCAAGTGGCTGCTAGGAAGAAGCCGGTAGGTAGCACACTGACTCTAAATAAAAGTAAGCCAGGAAAGAAAATGGAATAAAGGCAATGAAAAATAAAGAGGCCATTCTCGTAAAACAAGCAGACAGAAAGTCACATGTGGAAGTACTAGGAGCATTCCGTAATGCAGTCGACCCTATAGAGTGTGGTGCAGAAGTTTCCAGAATACGCAGCACAAAGACTGGTTGTATTCTGTTGGAGCTTGTTAAAAGCACCAAAGACTAGGAGAAGCTGACGCAGGCAATCTTACTGGCTATTAGTACCGCAGGAAAGGTACAATTAAGGAAACCTAGAGTTACCTTGGAGGTACTAGACTTAGAGGCGGTCACTGATAAAGAAATAGTTTTAGCAGCTATTCAAGAGTCTGCTTAAACTGGAAAAGACCCAGGCAAAATTAAAGTGAATATGTTACCGATGCTACAGGTGCCTGGGATATGGACACACAAGATACGACTGTAGAGGCCTTGACCGATCAGGCCTCTGCTAGAGATGCAGTAAAGACAAACATGGAGCTAAGAACTGCAAGGCCAATCCACAATGTGTGATATGCAGTGAATCTGCGCATGGAGGAGAGAGTATTAATTATGTACATGTATCTTAAGCGTGCTAGGCCTTAAGACAGGTTCTTGACAAAAGGAAAAGGAGCCCGACATAATGCCTAGATTTCTCAAAGGAAACATGATCGAGGCAATTGACGCAGATGCTCTTCTGCTATTAATCCTATGTAAAAGAAGGGTAGATAAAGCGCTTACTTTGGTAGGACTGGTCGTTGTAAAAGGAGAAAGGATCGAGACTTTTTGAAGTCCAAAATTTGGCAAATCAATACCAGACATCACACTGGCTTTGAAGAGCCTTGCACTGAGAGTGAAGAAATGGCAGGTAATGAAGGAGGAAAATGTGCAGCAATCACCAATACATCGTCTTCGAAATCACCAATACCATAGGAAGAAGTGGCATAGCACGCAAAACAGGATGGAATGTTAAGAAGCTGGAAACAGAACGACTAGCGAAAAAAGTTGAGAATGGCATCGCTGCTACCCAAAGCGATGGACGAAACCTTAACACATTAGAAGGAGTACAGAAGCTTTCCGAGGCAACCAGGCAACTTTCTCAAACTACATGCAAGGCCTCCATGCCTAGGAGAAAAAAATGGAACGGCAAACGCTCAACTTACTGGTGGAACAAGGAAATTCCGTTATTAACGCGCTAATGTCTCAAACACAGACGCCTTTATCAAAGGGCCAGAAACAGACCAGAGGCTGATTAAAGGTACTTTGATAACCAGCTTACAAGAAAGACGATGCAAGCTGCTATGAAGAATAGCAAAAAACAGGGCTGACAGACTCTGTGCCGAGAAGTAAAAAACGACTCCTAGAGCAAAGCATAAATGATAATGAAGGGATAACTGGAAAGACTTATGTCTTAAGAGTGAATACGATGAAACATATGGAGAATACGCTATTTTCGACGCATCCAGAACTCAAGAATCAAGCAGACTTGGAGCTCATAGAGGATTTACCTTTATCTACCCATAAGGAACTAGAGCCAGCAGCTGGATCGTTTAAACATGGAAAAGCTTCAGGACCAGATGGCATACCGGCAGAAATTATGAAGACAGTGGTGCAAAACACCCACAGCTGCTTTTATATATATACAGTGCATGTTTGCAGAAGGGGTTGCTTCCAACCCCCTGGAAAAACGCATGGCTGGTACTCATCGATAAAGGCAAGTAAAAGCCTAACTTTCCATCATTTTTTAAGCCGTTGCGAATACTGGACAAGCCTGAAAAGTTATACGAATAGCTACTGGTCCTCTACAGGCCATACAAAACGTGGAAGACTTATCGTACACGCAGTATGGATTCAGGAAATGAAGGTCTACCATGAAAGCAGTAGAAAAAGTGATAAAAACAGCTCAGAACACTTGAGACACATGCCATGGAGCAAAACCCCTTATTCTTCTGGTGACCTCGAATGTAAAGAACGCTAGTAACTCAGCAAGATGGAGAGACATGCTTCATGCTCTAAAATGCTCATTTCGAACACCAGACTATCTATTGAGAGTATTGAGAGATTATATTAAGGACCACTCCTTGACCCATACGACAACAGATGGTGAAACAAAGGAGAAGATAACTACAGGGGCACTCTAGGGTTTAATACTTGGACCTGATCTCTGGAACGTGTCATACAATGGACTACTTCACCAGGAAATGCCAGAGGGGACGTTCATGGTAGTATACGAGGACGATGCTGCTGTAGTGATCGTTGAACGCACGATGAAACTTCTCCAGGTAGGACTAAACCAAGTTATGCGGAGAGTGGCTCCATGGATGAATCTCACGGACTCGAAGTTGCAGCAGGTAAGGCGGCGCTGGTACTATGGACGAGAATAGAGATAAATTCTATTATTTTTCTTAAGGTACAAGAGAAAGAAGTAATGACGAAGGATGCTGTTTAATATGTAGGGGTGACACTGGATAGAAAGCTTACGTTTTGGAGCCAACTTAGGCAAGCAGCAGACAAAGCGGTGGCAAGAGTAGTAGCATTAGGCTGAATCATGCCGAATGTTAGAGGACCAAAACCTGCAAAATGCAGGCTTCTTATGTCTACGGCCCAGTGTATTATTCTGTATGGGGCTGACATACAGGGAGGTGAGATGAACGTCGAAAAGAAGAGAGTAAAAATCGGTCAAATTCAAAGCATACGAGCCTTGAGGATAGCCTGCACCTATCGCACAGTCTCAGAGTCTGCGATAATAGTGATAGTGGGCATAATCCATTGACCTCTTTGTGAGGAAAAAACAATTGAAGCACCGCTTAGAGCAGGACCTAGGAAACATGGAGGCCAAGAAAAACTCCCGGGAAATCACCTGGGAACGCTGGCAACATGAATGGCAAGAGAAATCTTGAGGTAGATGAACGACACACTTGATAAAAGATGTCAAGGAATGGACAGAGCGAAAACACGGGGAAGTAGAACACTACCTTACCCAATTCTTCTTAAATCACGGGTATTTTCATTCGTACCTTAACAAGTTGTAGAAAACACAGATGGCTGCTTGCAAGTATTGCGGCTATGACAAAGATGATGCAGAGCATTCGTTCTTTGACTGCATCAAGTCACAAGCCGAACGAAACGTGCTGCAGGAAAGGATTGGAACCTCCAATCCTGACAACATCATATATGAAATGCTACTTAACAATAAAAGGTGGACTGCAGTAGCCCAATACATACATGCAGGTCTTCGAGCCGAAAAGAAGGATGGTTTTCTGGACCACTGAGCGGAGATGGTGCGAGCATGGATCCGGTACCATCGGGGGGGCGTGGGGTTGTGTTTTTGCTGCGTTGCGCTGGGTGTTCAGGGGGGGGGTTGGGGCCTTGGGGGTGGGGCTGCTAGGGCGTTGCCACGGGGCGGTTGGTGTGCGGGAAGGGGGCCTGCCTGGGTGCTTAAGCGCGTGCAGACTCCCTTAAATTGCTTCGCTTTATCACTTTCCTACCGATGAGCGGCTATGGCCTGGTGGACCATGCTTTCGGTTGCTTTGATTCCGCTGCCCTCTTTTTTTTTTCCCTGCTGGGCTTCTGGGGTGTGCTCGCGGGACAGTTGGTGTTCAGTATCGGGCTTCCATGGCTGATTGAATGCGCACAGGCTCCTGAGATTCCCTTCGCTATATAACCATCCTACCGATGAGCGGCTGTACCTTGGTGGCCCAGATCTCTGCTCCTTTAACTCTGCAATGGGTGCGCTCCTGGCGCCTTTGTTTGGGGTGGCCGGATAACTGACAAAAGGAGAAGCAGTTATCATTTTTTGTCTACCAATACAGACAAAGGCCTTTACATTATCTCGTTTTTTTTTAACTATATCATCAAAAATCATTATAGAATTTGGTAAAGCATCATCTGGCGAGACAACAATCTCGTGTTTGCTAAAAGCTAGGTATTTTGTAATTTTTGTAGGGTGCAATAAATCTTTTAAAAACTTAAACCATGGTGAATGGAGCAATTAAAAATACACATACACATTTTCAAACTTAACTCGATTGGAGTGCCCAATTAAAAATCATAAGATATTAATTTCTCCACAATTAGATAGGCCGCAAAATACAGCGCAAATACTGTCAGGAAGTAGTTGACCATCTCGATTTTAACGCTTCTCTGGTTTTAAAATAGCGTCAAAGCTCAGAACTTGTAAGTTCATGGGTTGTCCTTTAAAGTCAATGTCCACTCTGTATGAAAAAAGAGTGACAACTCATCTTATAACGAAATAGTCAAATGCTTTTATATTTTGAGCTCCTTATTCCAACAAATTTGTTTACTATGAATACGTTTTTTCTTTTATTTAAGCACAAGATTTAAAAGCCAGACACGAAGCAGGTAAGGTTTTAACTGATAAGGCTTGACAAAGATTAATAGCTTCAGATTTAAGTATTGGTGAAATAGTAGCAGCTACCTTGGTGACTGGTGCTATGAAACTTTAAGGTAAATTTGGTATGGTGGTGAAGAAGAAAAAAAAAAGAGCAAGATATAAATAAAAGAAAAAAAAGACAGTTGTTAAAAAAAGGTAGTGCTTTGAGTGCAATTATTACAGCTACTTTACAAGTTATAAATACCAAAAGAAAAAAGCTCAGAATGTCATTATTGGTGCTTTTAAAAGTGCTCGTACTGCAGTTAAAGCATATGGTGGTAAAAAGCATGTTGAAATTACCTGCATCTTACGTCTTCCTACTCAAATAAACGGAGCTTAACCTCTGATTCCTTTAATTGCTACTTTAAGAGCACCTGGTGCTATAGCCAATGGAATAGCAGGAATTATTGAGAGCATCAGTGCTACAAAGTCAGCCAAAAAGCAGCTAGCCGAGAGTCAGAGACGTAATTGAACCATTGATGCTAAAGCTTTTGGGAAAGACTTTATCTCAAACCTTATAAGAATGCGTGAGGATTTTATTCTAAGGCTTACGTTGGAAAAGGTTTCAGGAAAAAAAAATAATAAGAATAAAAAATATTAAAAAAATTTCAAAGTAGCAAAATTATCTGATCAAGCTCAAAACATGATGGATTTGATAGAATATTCTAAAGTCTTACAAATTCCTTGTTTTTGCAAAGTATTTATAAGAATTAACTTACCTACTAAGAGCCCGCAGTTTTTTGGAACAGCTATAGTAAATCTTAATAGTAAGAATGGACATTAAACTCACGGGTGGCTTATCAAAAACATGGTAACAATATTGTGTATTTTGACAATTTTAAAGATCTTTAGCCACCTATCGACTTAAAGTTGTATCTCAAAGTTAATTAGGTGAAATATAATTATAAGCGATATTAAAAGTTTGACTCTTACAACTACGGTTATTTGTGCTTAAAGTTCCTTTCAAAACAAATATAACTTTTTTACATTGAGAGAAACCATTTCCTTTTACTTTGACAACGATGGAACATACGTTAAAAATTACTTTTTCTGATACTTTTTCTACTTTAAAGGCACAGTATTTTCCACCTATTGAACTATTGATAAAATACAGCTACGTTCTTGGCTTAGTAGAACTTTTGTCATTTAACTCAAATCCAAATATTCATGAAAATTGTCATAAATTTTACGTTGACAATTAAATTATTGTATTATCAACTAGTAGTTTTGAGATCAAATATATTAGGTCATTTTTAATTGAGGTATTACAACCTCGCAACATAACTCTTGATATGACCCTGAACAATAATTCACTTTATACTGTTATCAAGTGCAACCGTACCACTCATTTTGTACCTTAGGATTCTATAGGTCATTTATTCAGTTTCACTTAGTGAGTTCTAAATAATAACACCACTCATATTTCAGACTGACCCAAAGCTATTCTAAAGATAAACGTATTTAAAGTTAAATGTTACATTACGAGTATAGCTAACATAAATAACAACTAAGTGTACTTAATTCATAAATTTTTTGCAGCTGTACCACCAGTATGTAAAATTATTGGAGTTTGATCACAAATAATTTATTTACCGATTATTGGATATATTATTAATTGTATTCAGCTGCGTATGGTAGATCAGGGTGGTAATTTAGTTAATTTTCGTACCTAAGTCATCACTATAAGATTGCATATGAAACCCTTTTCATAATGAGTATAATTTATAATCAAACAAACAAAAGAGGCAGATCAATGTGCCCTCCAGCACTTAGTCAACAACGAGCTCTGAAACCATTAAGACGGCAGAAAAAACAGGTCATCAAAGCATTGAGACATCCAAGAAAACAACCAAAACATCAAAAACTTACTCATTAAAACATACAGTTTACACGAAGTCTTGGCTTAAGAATAAGAAACTCTGGTGAGAAATAAGTTGGATACTTTTTTTTGTTGTAGACAAAATGAATAAGATTCTAATTATTTTTCTCTAGACCTACTTGATGCATCTATTGTGTACTATGAGATTCATGCTCATTCGCCATTTGCATCGTCAACATATGGTAACAACGATAAAATGTGTATTTCAATTAAACAACAATTTTTGTGTCTTTTACCATCCAGAAGTTCTTAACACGTTTACGGAAGATTGGTCAAAGCACATGGAAATACCGTAGTAGCAAATACTGCAGTGTCAAACAATATTATTTGCCACTCATTTAAAATAACAAGATATGAGATAAATTCCATAAAGGTGGACAAGGGCAAAAATGTTGGATTATCAACCCTTATAAGAAATTGGTTGTCACTTTATCCTCATTAAAAATCTATGATAAATGCAGGTTGGCTTGGTGTTGAAAAAGAAGATGATGATATTCCTAATGATAATATCTACTTTGATATCATGCTTCCACTGAATATGATATTAAGAGTTTTGCTAAAGACTATCGTGAGATAGTTGTTAATGTAAAACATGAGCTTATACCTACAAGAACCCGAAACGATATGAATGTCATACTGCAAACTCCAGTTAATGCCAATGCTGATGATCCTGTTGCCATGGCAACTTGGAAAGACTTAAAAATAGTTATTTTGAAGCTTGAATAGCTCATGCCCCGTGTAATAATGTCAGATTCTCATAAAATTTGTTTATTAAATTATCTGCAAAAAGAGAAGCTTAAACCAATGAGTTTTTTACTTGGGAATTATTTGAGTATCCTCTTTACCTCGCACATCCAAACATATATGGATATTTAAAATATGAAGTCTGTTGGAAAAGCCACTTAACGTTACTTTAGCCTTTCAAACTAACCATAAAAATCAGAAAGATGCAAGCGCTAGTATGTTTGATCACTACAACAGAAAAATTGTGAAAGTCTTTTTAAATTGACAATATTATCCTTATGGTGGTTTAAATCCTGATCTAACGCGTAATCAGTATGCATTGCTATATGATATGTATGCTTATTTTTTATGTTCATACTATGGCAAAGATTGTGCAACCTTACAAGGTAAACATGACTTTCTTAATCGAATACCTGTAATCGTTTTTTATTTTTTTAAACAAAAGGAGTCATTTAAAATACTACAGTGGATGTGTGGTTAGAATTTAAGTCACATACAAATTTTTCTGCAAATACATCAGCTTATTGTCTAATTTTGCACGATCGTATAAGTAAGTATAGTCTGATAAGTAGGGATGTCAAGAAACTCGTGTAGTGATGTATAAAGTCAATTCAGGGCTTTGCTAGCATCAGTTCGTTTTCCACTACCATGGATGAAGGTCAGAGCAACATCAACAGCTGGAGTAAGGAAGAAGCAGAAAAAAAACGACGACAAAAAGAGTGGAAAAAACTTATGAAGCGAAACAAGAAAAAAAAAATAAAGATTGAAAAAACAAGATCTCAGAACAAATTAGATAATAAAATACTGTAAAATTGTTTAAAAATCAACATGTTTAATAAGCTTTGTTGCAATCAGTATGTCAAATAAGCCGTGTACGAGTAATCGTACAACTAATGTTATGTATCAAAAGATCTCAAATGAGGATGATAGTAAAACTCAGAAATCTGTGTTTTTTTGACATACAAGGTTTCAAAAAACTGGGTAATAATTATGTGTTAAGAAAATTAATTATCTTCTTGCTTAATTCTAACGATGCATTGTTGATATTTCTTTTCAAAAGCACCCTTTACCTGGCAAAAATTATCACAAAAGTAAGAACATGAAAATTTATACCTTAAACTTTGCTATCACGGACTAACCTGGGACTCAGGAAAAATTGAGTATACGAAGATAGAAAATATTTCACGAGAGGACTTTAATAATGATACAAAAAAACCTGTTATGAAAGATCAAAATATTAAAGTGGCTTAAAAGATTTGGCTTTAAGGTTGCTGATATAACAGACTACCCACCGTTTAAGCTCTTAAGATTTGTTGTTACTAGCACGCATCGCAACGGAGCCTAGAAATCTATGCGTGCTTTTCATAGTGTGAGGCAAATGAAAAAATTTTGCTTTTATATGAAATAGGTTGATGTTAATGTTAATGATAATAAAGGGTTGTAAGAATGTCTTTTAAAATAAACTGTTTGATAAAATTATTTTATAAATCATCAGTGTTTTTGCAAATCTAGTTTTGTAAATGTGACTTTTTTGAAATTTATAATAAACTAGTTGAGTAAAATTAAATTAAAACTATTAAACAATTATTTCCCTATTATTGTACATCCTATTTTTTTGTGGTAGAAGGTCTCTTGAGAGGTTATAAGTACTAGTTGTATCTCTTCATTCTTTTAGTTTCACTAATTTGACACAATTCGTGAGAGAAATAATGAAGAAAAGAACCTTGTTAAATAGAGAAGACATTTATAAAAAATAGTTCTTAACCTTAACACTCACAATTCAAAGATACTGATTAAACACATCATGGATCTTATCATTAATATCCATGGCTTTCATAATGCTCATAAAAATTTTATACTGACATAATTTTCAGCGGTTTCATTGCAAGAAAATATTGTTGGACATTAGATATGTAAGCTAGCTTACAATTTTAATAATTCACATCTGGATGTAAAAAAGCATACTTATTACCAGACACTAAAGATGTAGGTCACAGAAATCAAGATACTAGAGTCAAATGGTTTGGGGGTAATATAACATAAAAAGATTAAAAGTATTATCCCATAACTATTGCTAAGAATCTCAAAGGAATTTATACGTACGGGAAAGAGGAAGCTAAGTTTATTAGCTAAATGTTGAAGCGCGAAGTTTATGATTTGTCTCAAATGTGTGATCTCTTTAAACATCTCGAAGATTAAATCTTTTCTCCCGTATGTCTTACATATGGGCAAAATCATTTTGAAAGTAAAAAGCTATTTTGTGCTGTGTATGAGGCACGATTATCAAAACAATGGCATAGTACTATCACATTAGTCAAATCATCAAAGCAAGTCAGTGAATCATACTATGCAGCTTATGAACGCCTAAAATGACAAAGGCCACTGCCTACGTGGATAACTGGCAACGACGTGATTAGTTGGGTGCAGCATATGTTATAATACATAATAAAAAAAAAAAAAACTTTTTACTACGTTTTTTTATACTTTGAGAGTAAAATATTTACCAAAGTCATTTTGTCCATTATGCGTGTTTTGCGAGTCTAGTTTGTAAATATACATTTTTTAATTTGAAATAAAGAAATTGAACATAAAACAAATTAAGAAAATGTTTTGCAATTATTGACCTATCATTCTGTATCCTCCACTATTATGCAACACGCTAGCCTAAACAAAAAAAATATGCACAAGGCTTTGCACATTCAAACAGCGCACGCAAACTCAAGCAGTACCATAGGTGACTAATGCACAGCGCACCACGCATAAACTCAAACATCGAGCGCAAACTCCGGTCAGGAGGCTCACGCAACTTCAAGCAGCACATGCAGAGAAAGCGCCCATTGGTTGTTAAAGGGTTCATTTTGTCCGCAAACGGGGGGCCACTGGCTGCAGAGAGGAAGTGGGCCGAAATCACCAGGTGACTCGAACCCACGTAGGCTAGAATTGCCATAGCTTATCAACTCTCTTCTAACCATAGTGTAGCCAGTACGGTTAACTTTAAGGTCGCAATCTACTCCTAAAAAATTGCAATCAAGTTGCCAATAGTAATTAATAAAATCGCCGAAAATATCACCACTTACAAAAATTGTTTGAAGAAACGAAAATATAAAAAATGCTGAACTCAAAATAAAAGTAAAACCAGAATTTTCACTTATCTGAAGCAGTCAATAAAATAACAATCAATAGCTCTACTGTATAATAAAAATGAAATAAAACATCTCATAAGCTACGTTTTCTATAAGAATATTTGTTATTTAGCTAATTTTTAGTGCAAAAGATTATAATTTGAGAACATAACTTAAAGATTTAAGGTAATATAAATCAGTTAGGAAAACTTATGCATAGAACGTTAGAATCACCTAAGACTTTTACTATTGCACTTAGATCGTCAACACTGTCTCTTTTCTCTTTAGAAGCGTCATTCTTACTGTACTCTATTTTATGACTAAAATCCTTGAGCATCTGGTCAGACGGTGTAAAAGTGTGGCAACACGTTTTATTTGCGTAAAACCTTATGTGGATTTATGTAGTTGCATTCAACAAACTAGAACCATTCTATTGCGTTATTTTAATTTTATACAGCTCTTGATTGAAAATACACTTTTTAGTAGTAGCATTACAACATAGAAGACATAATAATTTCATGGCAAAACCAGCAATTCCCCTAAAAATAAATTTTTCACTAGTGTTTTTAAAAAAAATGCCTTTAGCCCAAATGCATACACGTTGTTTGGAGCTTCTTTGCCAGCATAAATATTTCAGTCCACTCTTAGTAATTTTTTCCATTAATTTTTAACTAAACTAAGATTTGTAGGCTTAGCGTTTAACACGTCAAAGACGGGTAAGCAAAGAAAAACAGTCTTTCTAAACATATTAAAGGATTTAAAACCTTTAGTTTTTTTAAACATTTCAAATTTTCTGGCCAGCGCTTAACTATTGCAGTATGTAATACCTTAACTTAACATATTACTGGTGCCACTGCCTCGTGTAAGACTACATGAAATGGCGAGTTTTAGAAACAATTGAGAGAAGGCTTACGATAGCCAACGCCACTAGTTTTTCTAGCCTTACAATGAGTGGTACTACTATGTCGTCAGTCTCAATAAGAACAAAAAAAAGAGATATGACAAAGGGCCCTGTTACAAAAATTTTCACGTTTAAGTGTATAAGTGACTTATCCTGACAGCTACCGAAATCACCAACAAAAATCGCCGTCACCACAAAACAAAAAAAAATTGCCATTTTGGCAATAATTCTTTTTTTATATCTTTGACGTTGTCATAGTTTGCTTTAGAAGTCTTGAGTGGTCAAAAAGGCCATGCTGTCACTGTCGACTTGTCTTGAACTTTGGTTACCAAGGGGACTGTATACTTACTAGGTGGAAGTATAACAATTTTCTCCTTCTACCTTTGTTTTTTTTACTATCACTAAGATAACTTGAACTTGCTAACATACAGGTATGTAAATAATTTCTAAACTATTAATTTACTGTACGAAAATAAAAAGTGGAGAGAACAAAGTATAGGACATGTCTTGTCATAGTTTTGGTTTAGCTTAGAGTTCTAGTTTAAATTTTCATACTTTATAAAAGCTAAAAGTATTGCGAATAACTCTTAGGTTACTAACAAATTATTAAATACTACCTTTCATTATGATGACGATCAATTGTTGTGATATTAACCAAATACAAGTTTAAAATGTTTTTTCAACATTGATTGGTGGTTTTGGCTCAGGAAACCTTTAAGACATTTATAGAAACATAATTTTAAAATTCTCACACCTTTTCACTTTTGCTGTTTTTCCTGTAACAAATTTCAAAATTTCATTATACCACTCACACTTGTCACCATGTATAATTTTTTATTTTTTCAAACATCAGTATATAACTAAGATGTATTTTTGTTTACATTTTTCGCAGTCATTGTTGGCACTGGTCCATCCTTGAAAACTGTTTTCACTGTAACTGTCACTGTACTTTTTACTTTTATAAGGTATTTCTCGACCAACAATAATCACATACGGAATTGACTTACTTTTATCGTCACTTGACACATAATTTAAATACTCTAGAAACAATAAACTACTAGAAGAATTGGACAATTAATCAAGGCTCTTTTGCCCTAGTAATCGCATCTCATGGATATGGATTCGTCTCGACCACTGTGAGTCACTGCTTAACCATTCACCAGTGACACTAGCTCCAGTGGCGGCATCGGAATCCAGCAGAAGCCCTGCTTCTCCACGCCTGTAGTCTCCAGCATAGGGTGCTTACCGCTGCTCCATACTGACAGCCAAACTACCTATCAGCGACACTAACTTCAGTAGTAGAATTGGAATCTGGCAGAAGCACTACCTTACTACACCTAGAGTCTCTAATCCAGGGTTCTCACCGTTAATTCATTTCTACGGCCTATTTGATACTTCCGGAGGAAATTATCGTCCATCACAACTTCCTTTCGTTGTTCTAATCTGTCTACACCCGAAAGGCCACTTATAACATTTGGCGCTCAACGTGGGGCGATATGCACAACCTTTCCACGCATAGAGTCTCTAGCACAGGGTACTTACTGCTGCTCAATCTTGACCGCTGATCAATATCCTCGAAGACGACTCCAGCCACCCTCAACATTCCCGCTCGGTTGAAAGCTGCCTACCCCTTAAAAGGCTGCTTATAACAGTAGGTCCAAAATATCTTGTTACAGTGTCAAAACTCCCTTAACTTGATGAGTAAGCTCTAAGATAACTTTGGTATAACAAAACCTTACTAATTGCATAAGCTCTAACGAAATTGGTAAATAAATAATCACGTTTATGACGTGCCCAGAAAATTTCCAAAATATCAGATTAGGCCACGGTTGGCTCCCTCTATTAACTATAAGATTACTACTCGGAATCGTCTCAGCTTCTGAAGCTTTTTTACCCTCTAGATGCAAATTGTCAACTAATTTTGTGGTACCATTGAGCGGTAAATTAAAGTTTTATAGTCAGCATAATTAATCCACAAGACACACATGAACACTTTTTTTGTATAATATACTGCTTATTTCTTGGCTTTGAGACTCAATAGTTAGTATCTGTATGGGGTAAGGATAAAAAAAAATGTAGTAAAATTTATGCATCGTGTAACAAGCTTGCAATTTTTGTATCGATTGGAAACAAGAGTCAGTTTCAACGAAATATAATCATTGTGAAGTACGCGAATGTATTTTCCATTCAAACCCATAAAAAACTTACTAGATCTTGCATGTAATCTTCAAAAACACTTTTTGTGAGTTGTTTGTCTTGCTAATAACGCCTGACAGAGTGACACCATTTGTCATTCTGAATGGGTCTAAAAGTATTTGGATGCAATGTACAAAGATAAAATTTATCGATAGTTTAAATAATTTGTACATGCCTTTGAGTAGTCTATCTCAAGTGCATTGTCTGACAGGTGTTGCAAAGGGTGTTTTCCTATATTCTTCAACACACTCCAAAATCAATCACACGTAGGTCCTCTACCAGCATTGAATGTATGTTCGCCTGGTTGATTGTCTGTACAAAAAAAAAATTTTCTTAAAAGAGTACAATAAGCCAGTAGCCAACGATTATATATTTGATTTTCAGTGAAAAGTCATTGAGAATACTAAACAAGATGTGAAAACTTTTAACAAAGTTTGAATGCCTTATTAAAAAAATTTTGCAAATTTCCCAATAGATTTTTGTATCGATTGTGTCACAGTAGCTGGATATATGTGCGTGTCAGCAAAAAACAACTTTTAAAGGAGCAACCATATCGGTATTATGCATTTAAGATAATACAGACTAGTAAATAATCAGTAAAAAGAAGCACTGAACTAGCTGAGTTGGATGGTAAAGCATGGTTTTGGTCGACTCATCAAACATTCTGCATGATGCAAAGAGAAGCGATTACTATGAAGTGTCGCTGTCAGCGACTTTTGCGCTCTACAAAGTGGTGTTGATAATTATCCTGGTATCGTTTGACAGTATTACAGTTATTTCTGGCATGGATGTTGACGACGTTTTCAAATAAATAGAGATTTTTCTATGATAACTGGTGATACAATGAACGAAATATACAAGAGAGCCTGTGCCATGAGTAAAAAAATAGTAGCGTGCAATCATCAGCTTATTGAAGTAAGCAAATGTCTTTTTAACAAAGAAATTTATGATAATGAGAACTTTTAACATTCTATTGAAAAAAAGATTATAGTCAAAAACCTTTCTAGCAACGTGATGTGGTTTTTAAATGGTGTACTGAAAATACAGTCAAAACTACGAATTGAAATTAGCAGAAAGAAGTTCAGTACGTTGACGATCATTCGTTACACTTGTGTGTTTACATACACAATGACTTTCCCCTTGGTCACTCATTATTATACATAGGACAAATAAAGTGTTAAAACATTATTGGTAAAAATAAAAAGTTATCTCTTGTAAACAATTCCATCGAGTGTGATGGACTACTGCCACAAATTTTTTACTATCCTGCATTGCCACTAAAGGCGCATCACAAGTTTATTTGTTTTCTGGGTCGTACATGCTGCGAAAATATATTTCAAAAAAAATTGTCCACACGACGATATGAATGACTATATTTTGAAGGGCACATAAATATCTGACGAAGTCAAGATGGCTATTCAAGTAGGGAATGTTATAACAAATGTATATAAAATATGGCAGTTTAGCATGACACAATTTAATCAAGAAATTGAAGAAGAAATTTAAGATTAACCGAAAAATCAACTTTTTAGGAAAAAAGAACGTAGTTATTACAACACAAGCACATTTTATGAAAATAATAAGACGTTTTGTTTGAGAACAGCACAAACCCAACCTCTGATAACTGCTACTAGTACCCCACAGTGAGAGGTACTTCTAGCAGGGGGTGGGGTACCACTATCCTAATAAATCACGCTAAATTGTTAAGGTAACTGGTAAAAAAAAATCACGGAAAAGAAGCTTTTTTTTATTGAGTACATATGAAATTAAAATAAAAAAATTACGAGAGCATGTATACATGTTTACATTTAACAAATATTTAAAATGATTTTGAAGTTATAACTTTGGAATTATAGTTTTGATTTTTGAGTGACATTTCGTTCTTATCCCAGTTCCCTCGGTTACTTTTTTTGTATAGTGACGCACCATTTGTAAAATTTGCTTAAACAATAAACATTTTAATAACTATCACCTTAGGTGTATCACTGTATATC
This sequence comes from Copidosoma floridanum, assembly GCF_000648655.2. The sequence continues at coordinate 78,890 of NW_019379946.1, forward strand.
ATAATGTTTACATGTTTGGATAAAGTTCAGAAATCTGTTTACGATTGGAGCTCATTGATAATATAGAGAACTCCCGTGCTAGTAGCGCCCCGCCTTAAGGTGCCAGTCATTTTCCATGTAGAACACGTTATTTTTTTTTTCGATAATACAATTCCAATAACCTCAATAACTTTTTTTCCATGCCTCTTACAGCAAATTTAAAATATCTTGTTGAAGCTCAAGGTTTAACCTACAAAAAGGATATCATAAGATATTGCAAAACAGGTTCGTTTGTGTAGAGTGTGTGTGACTAAAAATGTAAGAGCAGTCACTCTTAGATAAAATTTCACATGTATTTTATTAAACTTATACTGCATTGTTTAGTGTTTCACCTGGAGAGGGAAAAAGTAATCGAATTAGAAATTGTTATTTACAAGGTTTGAATGGAAGATATTATATCATTAGGGAGAAACTGAGGTGCTATAGTTACCTAGTAAGCTTGTCATTCCCTGGTCTGTTCTGCACAAGTTAAGGTCTTACTGCCTGCCCTTTTGTTAATTTATTAAATAAATAAAATTTTAAGCAGCTGATACCCAGTAACCCGATGCGCTCACTGGTCCACTCGTTTTTTTTATTAAGTTATGAATAACCAACACCTCAAGCATATTATCCCCAGTATCCTTAAACGCATGCTTGGCTGCGCTTTTATCTATTTAGTGATTATTTTACATTTTGAGAGCCTAATTTTAAGTTATTTGTAATGCCCATGTGAGTGCGCATTTATTTATTTATCTCGTATATAACAGCTTAAGAGCTTAATCTCAAGTAACTCGAAGCTCTTGCTTCTGTTTACTTTTATTATTAATTGTAAATGTTCTTATATTGTGTTAAATCTTAATGATGCCTTTCAATTTTAATTGTTGGAATTATTTTGTTTAATATGATACGAATAAGAAATTGATTTGTGTCATAAATAAAAGCACACACAGGCAAGCACTTCAAAATACATAAAATTAGGCTCTTTAATTGTTCAAGAATTAGTCAGTAAGTGAAAGTGTGGCTAAGCAAGCGCTGCAGATTTCTTGGCATTAGAATATGCTCTCAAAATGTAAAATATTTTGTAAATAGATAAAAGCTCACACAAGCGAGCGCTTCAAGTTACTTGGGATTAGACTATCAAAATGCTAAATACTTAATAAATAAATAATAGTGTGGCCAAGTGGGCGCTTTGGTATACTGGGGATTACATGCTTGAGTTGTTGGTTATTTATAACTTCAGGTAGTAGTTCAGTTAGCTATAGCGTAGGGCATACTGCTCTATAGAGTATGCATAGGTTATGCAGTCTTTACTGCACAGCTGTCATTGTCCCTTTCACGCAACTACACGATAGTTTTTAAAGTTGGAAAGCCGAAATAATAAAACTGTACAACTAGGCCTCTTGAGACTTGGTACTCAATTTATTTATAATATTAACTGTAACATATCATTTTTTTTTAAAGATTGATCGTTTCTTTTAGAAATTATGAATGATTTTGTTTCGAATCCTACCCCAAATCAGGCACTTTCCTATCCCTCACGTGTTAAAAGATCAACAGTAAATCTTTAATATTTTTAAAACTACACGGTTAGGCCTCTCCAAATTAGACTTGTGATGAACTATATCAAACTTAAGCGCATCAGGTTACTAGGTATTAGCTGCTCAAAATTTTGTTCATACAGTTATGTATAAATAAATGAATGTCTTAATCTATTCAAGTACAAAATGTAAAAAAAAAATGACTTCGAGAATCTCGAACTCACAACCTCCAAGTCCAAAAAAAAGTACGTATCTAATGGATCTAACACGCTACATAACCTGTTATAAAAAAAAGTTATATATGTTTATAGTATGTACCGAAGCTTAACCTTTACTTCTGTTTGCTTTCGTTGATAAAATTTTATTTTAATGAGCATAAGTTTTCCTTATTTAGATGTTTCTCTTTTCCTTGATTTATAAAGATGAAGAGCTTAATTCTACAGTCTCAGCTTGCTCTCTACTACGTATTTATTCGTTGACCTATAAATTACAGTAAATAAATGTGTAAACCTAATTTTGAGATAATGTTCTGAATAAAGATATTTGAATACTTGCGATAAGTGTGTGCGTTAAGAAATTAACGGAAAGGTAGCATCCCAAGCGAAAATAATTTTGTTTAATTAGTTTTTAACAAATATTTTAAAAAATTAGCAGAAAATATTTTTTAAAAACAACAGTTTTTAGTTTCCAGATTTAAGACAAGCCATTAGACTTATTATTTACAAATGTCTGTCACAAGTTGTTATTAAAAATTTTAAATACTTATTATTCGTTATCTTTTTTTTGTTCTCGAGATCAAGTGGTACAACTATGCCCATAAAAAGGATTATTCTTTATTTTTTTTTATTATTTTTTTTCTATCTGATAAGAAACATAACACAATAAACACAATCTGTTATTAACAATTATTAATAGCTATTAGTTTTTTTCAAAATCAAAAAGTCAAGTATTGAATAGTGATCATTAATCATAAAAGTTGTTTCTAGTTACTACTTTTTTCGATGTTTCTATAATGATATTCATGACGAAAAAAAAAGATACTGAAAAATAGTAAAAAACAATAACTAATAATAATACTTATGAAACTTTATTATGATCTTAAATCTGGACTTTATATATTACTATTAGTTATAATTTTTTTTTCTTTTGTTACTTAATCACAAAAAAAATTTCCGAGTGGGATATATTAAAAATTTTAATACCGATATTGCTTGCTAAAAGCGAATCAGGTTGATTAATGCATAAATTAGACAATAAGGAACTATTAAAAAATTTATTGACTTACTAATAAACATGTAGAAAAAGAAATAAAAATGTCATCTGCAAATATATTTAAGTACAAAAAACAAAAATCAAAAGAAAAATAAATTAAAGTTGAGTCTAGAACTTTTAACTTTTGGGTCCAAAACGACTACTTCACCTAATTCAGGTAACTCACAACACAGTGTATTCAGCACAAAACTTACATTATATCTGGTAGGTATATCGTAGCTTACCCATTGCAAATATATTATTCTCATTACAAATGCCTTATTCGATAAAACTTTATTGTAAATTTGGCTGGAGTTGTAATTGAATAACGTATTTAATCGTTTCTCCGTTTATAAAGAAATACTTTTGAGTGTGCAAAAATGTCATTAGAAAGCTATAACAATATAAATTTAAAAGTTATATAACAATCTCATTTTCGTATTTTTTTTGTCGGAGTATTGCCATGCGTCATAGTTCTTGTTATTTTGTAGTTAACTATGATATTTTTTGTCTCATGACATGAACTATTATTTTCTTCGTAAGAGGGTCGCTATGAGAGATAGTCTTCGTTGAAGGATAGATGTTTAAGCTATTTTTCGTTAGATTTTGTAAGCTGTTATAGCATTCGTAGGAGGCCCCAAGCTTAGATTCTTTTCGTTTAACTGAAGGAGGTGCGTTTGTCTTTGTCAGATTCAAATAAGCCGTTTTCATTTTATACAAAGCGTCGTTTATCTTTAAACAATCATCACTTTAACAACTGACTTATAAGATGAGTTCGAAACTAAGTTAATCAAATTTAATAGCAACTCGTTCGAAGAGCGATGATAAGAATTGCCGAATTTCACTTTCAGGATTATCATATGAAAAAAATAATCGTAAGTTTTGGAAAATGTTTCTAATGATTTGACAAAAAAGATCGTCACTTAGAAAAATAAAAATTCTTTGCAAGGCCGATGATTCACGGTCATTTTTCTTAGTATACATTTCTTTGGCAGCCAATACTTCCAGAACACAATTGTCTGGTACCTGATTTTTATTGAAAATCAGTATTAAAAAAAAAATAATGAGGAAATTCATTTACATTTTTATTTTATTTATTTTTATTTTAGAATAACTAATTAATCAACGTAGTAGGCAATGTATCGTAGGAAATCCATCTTCTTTTCTTTACAGTGATCGTAGCTCAAAGTAATAATTTACAGTATGTTTAAATTGTGTACCCACTTACCTTTTGGTGCTGCTTTAACTTTGCGATCTAGGCTGAGTTCGATTACCATAATCTTTATGTAAGCTTATTCTTTTTATAACTTGTTAAGATAACTGTATAAATTATGGTAGCTCTTAATCACGACCATGTGAAACTGATTCAGCCACCATTTATTCATATTGATTTCTTTGAAAGCACCGTTTAGCCCTACTTTGTGTTAATTCAAAAGGTGTCAACCTTTTTCTGGCTTACCAATGACGTACGTGGAGCCAAAGTATTTAAGCATCCTTTTCAGTAAGTCGGTAACCGCTTCAGTTGAAAGATCATGCATGCAGCTCACACTATGGTGGTCACAAATGCTATTGCAAAAATCGTATGCATTTATAAGTAAATTGACTTATTTATCAGATCACAGAATAATGTTGGGTGAAGATGCTGTGTTTGGTGGAAAGCTTTGTCGAAGGTGTCTTCTCATGGCTTTTTTTCGATTCTCCTGTTTTATAGTAGCTGGGAGAGCATACCTTTGTATATAAAAGTGACATGACACATGCCTATTAATTTATATTATTTATTTTTATTTTGTGGTTTATTGAAACACCTATAAAAACATCTTGCAACTCTCTTCAGAGTATCGCTATAGGTGGTCACTCAGTACTGCTCCACTTTATGTTTCAAAGAAATCTTAAGTTTTTCAGCTTTACATTAGTTAAACTAAGGTGGGTGCGAATAAGACGATTCTTAAACCCCTCTAAAAATTATAAGTTCTTCTCCCAGATAAGGATTGTAACAGTTCTAGCTGTACACTTTTTCCTACATGTAGTCTCGTACATTTGCAATAACGCTCCTACGGTCTCTTTTACTGTGATAGTAAAGAAAACTGCTTATGATAAGTGCATTATTCATAATTCCGGAATTCATAGCTACACGCAAATAACTTTTAAAGACAAACGAAGCTCACAGTGTTAAAAAAAAATATCAGTTATTTTTTTATTTAATATTGATTAGGTGATTGTCATGGTTATACCTTGAATGTTTTAGTACTTGCAATAAAAAAAAAGGTTAGGTACTTGGACTACTACGTTACTGATTAATAAAGAGAATTATAAGCGAGAATGTTCTGTGATTTTAGTAACATAAATGTATCTAGTTACTACCTGTCAGCCAATTCTTAAAAGTGTTTGAATAGATGGTTCGTAATCAACGTCAGCACAAACATTTAAATAAATGCTTATACTTTACTGTTTAATCAAACACTTTTTTTATAATTTTACTTTAGATAATTCTCCTTTCTTAAAAAATTTAATGGCCAATATGGTAGTTACGAAACTAACTGTAGTTACGAAACTTTTTGGGAAGATTACTTGAGGCGCAATCCTAGCTGTAAGTTTGAGCAGTGGAGGTGGTAGTTGGCAAGGAAGGCGGCAAAGAAAGCTCAATTGGCAATGAACCAATCAAAACAAGGTGATTGATCACATGAGCCACGTTTTTGTTAGCCTTGCAAAAGCACTCGTGGTCTCGTGAGCCCCATATGAAGATCATGAACGTGGTCGCTTAGCTTTTTGACAAAGTTTAGGTTGACAGTATGGATACTCGATGACTACACCCGTAGATGTGCCTACTGAGTAAATCTTCTTATTGTGGAAAGACTTTGTTTTTCAGATAGTTTTTGTGAAACGTTGAAACCACATGAGTAATACTATTTCCAACTTGATATATTGCAGAAGTTTTAATACATTGTTATCTTCAAAAAATTTACAAGACCATGCACAAATACAACGTTTCAAAAAATAAGGGTGTCCGGAAATTTCTCGGTTCTTGTAATTCATGTATCAGGACACTACGTCGCAACGACTTGGTTATATTTCCTAGGATCTCCAGTAAAATACATAACAACTTATATTGTCCTCGATAAAAAGTACGTGTTCATATACGTGGCTAAGAAGCAGATAAAAAAAGGTGATACGGTGAACCAAGTTCTAATCGTATGGCTGTCATGGAATAAAACTTACGCACTCCATTTTGTCAAAAGACCGTCTTCATTTCGAGAACTCTTTACTATCTTGACAACAAACACCAGAGGGACCTGTTGTACACAGCCAATACAACGCTTATCAAGTATATGTGCAAATGTGCCTTAAACATTTTTAGAGAAATCGTTCCGCTCACTTTGGTGACCAAAAAATGCTTGCAGGGATACGCCAACGATCTCAAGAAAACTTGTGAACGTAAAAATTCATTTAATTAGGAAAAAAATCATCGTACATTAAAGAGGGCGTTTCTTCCCTATTTTGTTACATAAGCTTTTTACAATAGTGTTGTGGATGCTGTAATAAATAAGGAGCTCGCAAAAAAGTAATTCTTCCACCTGAAGAAAGTGCAGACCAACTGTGAAGTACATTTTTAAACGGTGGTCTAAAATCTGTGAGAAGGCTGGGTACAACGATGGGTCAACTTAACGCAAAAATAAGCAACATCTTAAACTTAACATAAACCAGCACGTAAAAAATGTATAAGAAGTATTAACAATTTTCACAACTGTATTAACTTAAGAAATTGAACAGCAAAATAAAACGACGTACTGGCGCAATCTTAGCAAGCACCAAGGCGTTATAGGATAACAGTTTCTCTGACAACTGACAAAGTAATAATAAGCAGCAGTAGTTACCGAGTGACAATTCTATGCAACAGGTTACTTCAAGTCAAACAATGAACATACTGTTATTATAGAAAAACTTGCATACCATTCTCAAAAATTGTTGATTTGGTAAGCGATGCCTTAGGGGACAGGAAAAAATGCACTGTGGTGGGGTGTGATCAGTTTGCAATAGTAATTTGTATGAATGCAAACATCCAAGAAAATTGTTTTAAAAGCGCCCAAGTAATGAAACTACTTATTGACGACGAGAAAAATGATAAATAGCCAAGTAAAAGTTTCAAAATCTACGTCAAACAGAAGAAGATTACTCGTTAAAAGTGGTACTGAATTAACGGCATCACTAAAAAATAAAACAAAATTTCAAAAAGTCTTGCCTCTGCAGAAACGAGTACCAATATACTGTTGGTTGAGTAGAAGATTTATCAGCATGTTTATTGATACACTACCTCTGGAACACAGGTATCAAAGCACATTGAGGACAGTAATGTGGCAGTTAATCTCCTGAATAAATAATGTCATTAGCACGATCTTGCGTACGTGATGAAAAATAAGGGCTTACGTGTTAAAACTACTTTGATGTTGGCTACATTTGATTTTTTGCATAAGCTTGTCGGAGAAACACTGCCAGATGAGCGAATAGTCATTTTGTTGACAGCATGCTGCATGTATAGTGAGATTACATGAGGAAAGTTTTTATCGCACATCAAGAGAGCCATTCAATTTTAGTCTAAAATGAGAAAAAAAAATTTAATTATGCATCATAGCTTGAAAAACTTTACTATAAAACGGTGCAATCAGCTGCAAATGTGGGATGTAACAAGCTCGTAGTGATGCGAAAATTTTTGTGTAATGGTGTGTTAATTTTTGTGATCAATCGTAATTCGTTGGCTATAAAGTCAATAAGCCTATAATTTACATAGGACAAAAAATCGCTTTTCCAGAAAAAGCTATGACATGCGTAACTTTCATGACGTGTGGAAAGCTGATCAAATGATTTTGAGACCTTTCAGAACTTACAATGAGTGCTATGCTTATGTTTGTGTTCTCATTAATGTCATCAGCAAATGCACTTGGGTAAAATCTGTCAAGGATAAAACATTTAAAAAAATCGGTAAAGCGTTTCAACATAGTGAATAAAAAAGCAACGATCGTTCCTTGATTTGTCTCCAAATAAAAAAAGGTAAAAATTTTGTTGGCCTTCAAACGCAATCTGTCTTATTATAGGTCAAAAGTAAACACAGACTAAATACATAGAGCACAGATCAAGGCTGTAATAGCTACCCGTTTTGTAAGAGTTTTAAAAGAAAGAATATGGCGATACCTTACGTGCATAAACAATCGTTACTTCATAGACGTTCTTCCAAATATTATAGAGGCATTTAATTGGACAAAGCATTCGTCGACAAAGATGGCACCACCCGACAATACTTTCCTGAATATTACAAAAACAAGCGGAATATGAAGCAATATTATAGCAGACGAATTCGTAAAAATCCGAAGTATGACGTTAGGGATTTAGTTCGCTTTAGTAAGACAAGACAGTTCTTCGCTTAAAATATCAAAAGCAGTCAGATTTTAGAGTTGTTTAGAAGTGTACGTATCTTTTGCACGTCATGGCCTCCAGTATATTTTTTTAGAGATTTTGCTGACGAAAACATTGTTGGTTTTTCTTTATGAGGAACAGATAAGCAGAGTGTGAATGAATCGAAATAAGAGATCTTACGAGGGTAAAAAGATATCAAAGAGTTAAGGTAAAGGACGTTCTAAAGAACGTTTCATCAGCTAAAAGATGTATTATGAAAAATTTCATTTCTGCGTAGAAAGTACAAGATTATTTAAAAAATAAAAATTGAAGGACAAATTTAAATGTAATGTTGTCTAGCTTCAGTAGCATACAGTTTTACCCTAATAATACTAGTATGCATAAGTATGCATAACGTTACAAGATTATCTGAGCAAGGGAGTGTGCGAGGTCGATAAAGTGTTGGTAGAACAAAGATGCAATTGCCATTGACGTTTTAACGTGCAGTAAAAGATAAAGAAAAAAAAATTGTTTATAAAAGGCATACCATGGTTGCATAATAATGTACGTAGAGAACGTCCAGTAACTCATGTAGACTATTGCATACGCCATGTTCTATAGGCAAATATCGAATAAATGATACAAGAAAATAATAATTTTGAGCGTAACATGACGTAGTTAAGTTTGAAAAAAGGTAGTTGCTGAGTTATTATGTTACAAAACAGCATGCAATGAATGCATGTATCGCTCATAATAGTCCAGCCAACTTTGCCAATGCCTTACATCAAGTCCTCCTATCAACGAAGACTAAAAGGTATCAAATCGTTCCTTAACAAGGTATTTCAACAAGACTTACCAATCATTAAACAAGCTTTTCAAGCTGTTAAAAAAGGAGCTGTTCTTTTTTCAATTGCTTCGTAGAAGTATCCAGAAAAGGTATGAACCTTGTCAAAGTAAAAAAAAAGGATTTGAGAAATTTGCAATTATGTTTAACAAAGAAAGAAAACAGTAAACTAACAGAAAAATTAAAACAAAAACTGCAAGAGATATTTTTAAGTTAAATTTAAAAAACATGGCTTTTTTATACATTTACTCATGTCAGTGCTTGGAGTCTAAGCTTTTTTTGTTAGATATTTTATTGATCTAAACAAATATCGAGAGATTGCACTGAATTTGCTACCAACCAGTATCATTGATTAGGGGTTATTTAACAATTGAGTTGGTAAAACTAGGTAACAGTGACGGATACATTAATCTCACCTACATAGCGCTCAGTCTCCACGTAAAATAGGCTGTCAATGAAGATGAATGATTAAATGCTGACGTGGCATCTAAGCTTACAACAGTGGGGGCAATAAATAGTTGTATATATTTTCGGTTCAGTTAAGTCAATATGTTTTTTCATCGAAAACCTGTATGACCTTTTATCAATGCATACGCTTGCAAAGCTTATTTAAAAACTTCATACTTAATTAAAAATAACGGACCTGGGCTAAATGATCCCACAAATTAGGTGAATTATGGTTTAAGAATATGGTGACAAAGATCAACAACGTGTCAAATACCGACGCCTAGCTAGTTAAGTGACATCCATGCCTACCAGAATAAGATCAGTTGATCTGATCTGGTGATCTTTATTGCAATGTGTGGAATCAGAAAGTGAACTATTATAAAAAAAATTAATAAAATAAATTATTTAATTGTGTATTCATTTATGTATGCTGACTTTTATTTATTGTAACAGTGTAGATTTAAATGTACATTAAAAGTTTAAAGGCTAAATACACTTCTAATATTCTTGCTTCTCAATAAGAAAAAATTAATGCAATTAAATACATACACAATAAGGGTTCAGCCAATTTTGGCAGCAAATCGGTAGAAAAACGTAAGGAGGAGTCCATTATGATGGCCTGCCTGGAAAGTCTCTCTAGTTGACATCTAGAAGGCGGAGGTACCTTCTTCTACAGTTAGTATACGGGGGCACAGTGGCTTTATTCAGAGACTTTCATTAGGTGGTAGGGATTTTTTGTAACGGGCTTATATTTATACTAAAGATTATAATTACTTCTTTCCACAACGAAATCAGAAAGATAAATCCGCATAGTAATATGTTTATATTATGCTTCTAAGGGTACTAACTACTTATCCACGGTCCCCTTTACCCAGACACGTAAGGTTATTTTTTCATAACCTTAAAAATATTTTTAAAACGTCTTTACAACATTTAAATCGATGATTCGATTATCAAGCACTACATGATATTTCTGACTGTACAGGTCAGCTTTATTTTTATACTGACAACAACAGACATTGCCAGTAGAAGAAATATTAAGAAAAAAATAAATGCCGCAACAAATATTACATTATTAGGGTAAAATAGAATTTGAGGAAAAACTTTTTTTTAGGAGTGTTATAATACTTTACAATTTGAAAATATTGTAGATTTACTAACAGCTAAGAATACAACAATCCTTTATGTTACTGTACGTAGTTACGTCATATGTTTGTTACTTTTTCAGACGTATGTACAAGATTACATACATATGGAAGCCGAAAGTATTTTTAATGTGCTAGTTCATGAAAAGGGACATCTCTATGTATGTGGCGATTGTACTATGGCAGAAGATGTTTATCAAACAATCAAGCAGATTATTCAGATTTATGGTAAATTGACTGATCAAGAGATTGAACATTTTATGCTATCCTTACGTGTAAGTAATTATTAACTTTTTGAGTAACGTCTCAAGAATTATCTTATCACTAATTTTTTTTAAATAGGGCTTTGGTTCGTTCGAAAAATTTTTTCATGCTTTATTTCACGTTTTTGTTGCCTACAAAATCTTTAAATTAAAAGCTTTTTCACGTTTTATTATGTATTTATTTTACTTTTATTACTTTGTTAATTTTTATCATAAGTCGATAACCATTTTTTTTTCTCAATAGTTAGTTACAACAAAGTTTTCCTTGGTTTTTTTTCTTTTCTTATTGTTGAGTATGCAGAGGGCTCTTTAATTTGAAGATTAAATTGTTATTAATCTCATTGTTCAAAAAACTTTTTATTCAGAAATAAGGTATTTTTTAAAGTTCAGCTAAATTCTTGACCCTGAAAAACAAACCTGTTTGCAATCAAGTGGTATTACAGGATGTTCTTCAAACCATTTTTTAGATTTATTAATGCTCTATACGTTAGTACATATGAGTGTGTTACAGTTTGTAACAGGTGCAAGGGTACGTGGAAGCTGTTACTATAAATTATTTAATAAATTATTGAATTGTGTATTTATTTACGTATACTAACTTTTATTTATTGTAACAGTGTAGATTTAAATGTACATTAAAAGTTTAAAGGCTAAATACACATCTGGTATTCTTGTTTCTCAATAAAAAAAAATTGATGCAATTAAATACATACACAAAAAGGAAAAACTTCCATAGAAAGTTGGTACGAAGTAATTGAGAGATCTTATTATTGTAGATAGTCTTTTACTAAGCAAAATGTTGTTTCAAGGCTACCCTCTGTCCTTCTTCATCTTACTAATACATATGTATAGCAAAGTCAGTAAGACCGTTGTAATCACTAACTGCAAAATCTACAGAATCAATTTTGCTGAAATTTTTCATACTGACTCTTGATGATTTCGAAATGATTTTCACATATTTTTTTTTTCTCGAAAACGCCAAACAACAATATCGAGAAATAAGCTAAGAGTTCTGCTAAAATAAGCTTGCTTCGTGCTTTAGTTTAATAGGATTTGCTAGTCGACGTTGACGTCAATTAAAGCGACCCGCAATCGAAGATAGTAAAAAACGGTTATAAGATGCCCCATCGAGTTTTCGAATATTGTAATCGTTCATCGACTGTACACCAAGAACAAAGTTGATAATCGTGCAGCTAAGCATCTTGGTCACCAATAAGACTGTTTTTTTCTGGGCAAGAAAAATAAATTAGTTACTACGCAGGATTGCTCAGGCAACCAAGTGCCACGGAAAAATAGGCGTTCGAAACGTCAACGTCTCTGGGGGAATGCGAGGAGACGTGTCAAGCCAGAGCACAACCTGCTTAATCACTTTAAAGTTTTGTGGCTAGTTAACCATCTGGCATAGTGCTGATAGAGAATGTTCTACTTCAAATGCAAGCAAAGAAAGACAGCCCTGAAGAGTATAGGCAGCCACAACAGCCTCCTTCTTAGTGGTTGTTCTAACGGCATATCTACAGAGAAGGTATTCTCCAGGCTCACTTTCCTGACTAACGATGAGCAGTTGGTTATCTGAAAAACGACCTGAAGACGAGATATTTTTTGGTCAGTGGCGTACCTTCCTTCAGTACGGTCTCCGTATACAGTGACGCCAAGGATAAGTGGCAAGCTACCTGCAGTTGGCTCTTCATCATCAAGAATAATAATTAGGAAAAACTGGTAATTTCACCACTGGTCCTTTTCAGGGCCATAATTAGTATTTAGGTTCCGTACGAAACCATTAATCTGATCGGTTCTCGTAAGGGCCACCTAAGTTTAAACTACCTTGCTAACAAATACATTTTTACTTATACTTTTGGAAACGATTTGTTATCTAGAAGACTATGTCAAGCTGGCCTCAATTAAATCAAGTCAGTCATTAACTGGCAGACGTCACAAGTGGATTTGTTCGTTGTAAGGCTGGGAATCCTAGTGATCGAGAACCCTATATTACACTCTCGACACGAAGCATTTAACCAGAAATCACCAGTTTCCTCAAAAATCTGCGCTGAGAGAACCTAATATCTAGAAAGGAAAAATAAACTTCAGCCAACGGGACAGTCTTCAACGGCCAAGCGTCACGAACCCATTTTTCCACCTTAGATTACCAAAACAACTGAGTATGCAGTAAAAAAGGTGCTTTAGACACCAGCATCTTCGACGTTCTACCAGGACACATCAGAAAAGAGCTCTATAACTAGCTCCAAAGCTTTATACGTTGTAGTTTTTCTCGTAAATAGTCTCGTACTACAGTAACAGGCCAGAAAAGATCACCTTGAGGTATACAGGCAATTATGTTTGCTGGAAACTTCAGACAAGAAAGAGTTTACTTGAGAAGCTCACTGATTCTTGTCTGGGTCGTCGGACGTCAGACTATTTTATCAACAAACATATGACAGTCTAATAAAAATAAAAAACATGAATTTAGAGCTGACAAAAGTCTCAACTATGCCAAAAGTCGCAAGAAGTCGAATTGGAAGGAAGACTTCAAATGTACCTAATGAATACAATTTTAGGCGTCAAGAAAATGACGCTGAACATTCAACGAGATTTAAGCAGCATCAAAATCGATAAATAAAGAAATTATCAAGTGTAAAATAAGTTTTATACTATAACACTTATAGTAATCTCTTGAATCTTCCAGATTTTTAAATATATAAAATATGTATTTGTATCTTTGTGGCGGTAAAAAATGTAGAGATTAGGCTTCAAGACTTCGTTGCTGTGGTAATAAAGTTATGAGATAAGAGAAAATAGTTTTTCTTTTATTTACATTTTTTTTGTGAGTTTTAAATCCTTACTGCTTTTATAAATAGCCCAGTTTAAAGATTACATGAAAGAAGCTGCTAATTAACGGCCTCATAGGTCCAACGATTTTTTATGGCATAAGGAATACACGGTACTTTTCAGCATAATTATATATTTTTAACTCTCTACAACTTTGTACTTGACCAAATAAAGTGTATGGATTCCGATTAAATATGTTTTGAATAAAAAGATTTATGTTTTTAGAAGTGTCAGAAGTGAATATAAGATTTTTAACTCAAACATTTTACATTACATGTCAACAAACTACGGTGTTCTATTTAGTGAGCCTCGGGCAAAGCGGAGGGGGGCTGGCTGCTAGTTTATGTATAGTGAACAGTGGATCAAAGTTTGATACTGTGTAATTACTAATTGTAGTGTAAAATAAGACAGAAAACATAGTTAAATACTCGTTGAGTAACTTAAGTATATTTTTTTTTTAAATGTCTAAGGATAACTTAACAAGGAATCAAAGTGAAAAATCACTGAGAAGGTCCTTGAACGAAAGAACACTTATCTTTTTAAGTATAAGACTACAACCTATACTGAAGCTCATAGAAGTAGCTTAAATTTTTTAACAGTAAGCAAGTATCTTATCTTAGAGAATACTGCTAATAAAAGATGGTAGAATCTTCTATCCTTAGTGATCCGTATGTTTAAGAACCAACTTACAGCTAGAATGTACCCCATAGATGCAGCTTGCAAGAAATTTTCCAAGTGTCAGGCCACGATAATTTTGAATATTCGTGTTTCTTAAATGTCTACAAATACTATAGCATTTGATTGATAGCGTTGTAGTAGTCTACTACAGTAATAGTATTCTTATGATTGTAATAGTATTAATTATAACCATAATAATAAAACTTATAACAATAATAGAAATAATAATAACAAAAAAAATAATCATAAGAATAATAATAGAAATGAAAATAATTTTAAGGATAACAAACCTAATTTCTTCTGATGATATAACAGGTAAAATGCCTAGTTGTAACTAGCTTTATGAGGTTTGCTATGTTCTCTGTTGCACCAAACTATTATAAACTTAACTAATTGACAAGACTTTGAAGCTGGTTTTTTTGTAGAAATAGAGTTACGGACTAGAGCTTGATTATAAAACAGTTCTGTTTCAATAGTTGTGGTAAAGGATATTTTATTCATTGTACGAAGAACATATGGCGTCCTTCACTGAAAATCGTTATGACTGTGCACAAAAAGGTCTAAATATGTCGGTACTACGTTGAAACTAGTAAAAGAAGATACGTCAAAATATCTGCTAAAAAACTAGAAAATAAGCTTCCATTCAGTGATAATCGCATGCTGCATACAATAAGCAAGCACGGTAAGTTTGACCCATTGGCAGCAGCGAAGTACCTGTAACAAGTCAGAATTTTGTTAAATGCTCAAGTTATGGAATGTACTATAGCTCATCACCATTTATATTAAATCAGCAAGTGTCTCTTTGAGTACAATTTTTAAAAATACTCAAAAAAACTGATCTCAAATTTGTATTCCAATTCATACAACGGATACACAGAAAGACTTTGTCAACACTTGAAACACAATAAATCTTGTATAACTGTCACAAAAAAAGTTTGAAAAAGTTTGTAAGAGAAAAGTTAGAAATTTCTTAAAATTAGTGTTTTGCAATTGATTTTGTTAACATTTCAAATTCTGTATCTTTCAGAAAGCAACTAATATTTTTCGTAGTTCCTACAAAAAGTAACAAACGTCAAAACTTTCTCTCTCGTTAAATAAGGAATCTGAAAAAAAAGAAAATATCTTCTTTTATACTATACATGACTACTTTTTCAGGAGACAGTGCTTGTAAGTATGTTTGCCAAAATTTTTAAAAATATTAAACTAATAGATCCTAAATTTTGACGAAAGTTTAATTACAACTTTTAATATGTCATAAGCTATCAATCAGGGTAAAAATCACTATAACTGTGGAAGGAATTTTTTCATGCTATTTATAAGAACTTACTGCAAAACAGCTCTAATAAAAAGCTTAAACTTTCAACCGCTAAAGGGTGAGTGCCTATGTTTTTATAGATACTTTACAATAACTGAGCCACTCCCACTGTCAACTTTATAGAGTTACCTTCATGATAAAAGTTAGCAGTTGGTCACTTACATATTTAGTGATAACATATCATGAAATCTTATATCTTATTATATTTTAATCAATCTCAAATGTATATAATGTAAAAAAACCCTTACTGTTACTAAATGATAAATCAAAGTGACTAAGAATGTTGTAATCGCTAACCGTCAGAGCTACTTAACTTATCTGACTGAACTTTTGCATACTGATTTTTAACAATTCCTATATAGTCCTTGTATAGTTTTATTTTGGATAAATCAATAGCAACAGCAATTATTAAGCATATAGTTTTTCAAAAATACACTAGATTTTCACTTCAGCTTACAAGGATCTGCTAGGTAGCGTAAAAGTAAAATTGAAGATACTAGCAATAGAATTAAGTAGGTCTGGTTAAAATACCCCCCAGCTAATTTTCTAATACTATAGTCGTTTACCAGCATTACATCAAAAGAAGAGCTAGAAGCTGTGCAGATAGGTGCCCTTGCTACCAACAATACTCTTTTTGACTGGACACGTGACTTACGTCAAACTCCATCCCAAAACATCAAAACTTATGAGTGCCACAAGTAAAAGGCGTTCTGAGCGCTAATGTCTCCAGTGTGATAACAAACACGTCAAGGCAGAGCACAGTCCACCTTAACTTTTCAGGACTTTGTGGCCGTTTTTAAGCCAACCTGGTGCTACTAGAGCAAATTTTGCTACAACAGCAAGCTAGAAAAAACCGCCAGTAAAAGTTTGGGTAGCCACATCAACTGAAAATTTTATTAACCTTCTTCTTAGTGGTTCATCCCAATGGTCTATTCACAGAGAAGGTATTTTCCAGGCCCACTTTACCAACCAGCAGTCGACGGAATGACCTGAAGATGAGATGTTCTTTGGACAGTGGCGTATACCTTCCTGTATCACAGTATCCGTACTCATAGACTCTTAAGATAAGAGTCAAGCTATTGATAGCTGGCTCTTTATCATCAAGAATAATAACAACGATAGTGAAAATAATAATAATAATCATGATATTCATAATAATTATGAAAATATTAATAGTAGTAATAATAATGATAATAATAATAGTAACAGTAATTAATATAGCAATGATAATAATAATAATAGTAATAATGATAAGAGTTGTAACAGTGATGATGATAATATACCTAGGCAAAGGCAGTCAGTCTTGAAATGCGTGCTCCAAGTGGCAGATTAAGGTAAGTTTTTCGCAGGTGTATTGTTTTGAGGCGCTATAGCAGTCAAACCTTGCACCCGTGGGTAGTAAGAATAAAAGAAAATAGTTCCTGTGGACCAAAACGCTGAGAAGAACATCTCTTAAAAAAAATCTAGGGTAGGTTTCTGAATAAGACCTATAATGGGTGACACTAATGAATAGTTAGTACCACAGGTGGTAACCTCTTCGAGGAAATCTTAGGCTAGTTCTAACCTGGTAAAAGCCCAGGTGACTGGCGTTGGCCTCACGGATTCTAGGAAAGGCCACGAATGCGTCCAGAATAAGGGCTAGAAGACAATTTCTGGTAAAAAATACTCACAAAAGGGCTTCATATTCCTGCCCAGCCTTGGACGAGATAGGCTGATAAGCACTAGAAGCAAAGGAAATAACGTCAATGCTGCCAGCTGTTTCAGCAATAACACCGAGATGGATCTTGAATATACCAGAAACTCAAGATAAAAACTTAGTATGGAGCAGACAAAGGAGGACACCATATTCACAGAACTCAAAAAAATTATCAAAGATGTAGTGAAAGCAGCAACAACGACGTACACAAAAGCAGCAATCCCGTTAAAAATAGGTATGAAACTGGCATTGAACTTTTTGCTCAAGCTTAAGAATAGCCGTGAAGGGACTAAGAAGATTAAAAACCTCCTAGAACAAGCCGATAATAATATGATGCAAAAGATGTACAGATCCGAAAAAATAGGGAACCACACGCTCTATCTAATTTTGATTCTAGAAAAATGCTGATGGGCAAGTAAAACAGGTGCCCAGAAACTCCAAAGGAGACTCCTAACTCCATTCTGAAAAAAGGAAAAAGACTAAAAACAATCAAGAGCTTATCTCTAAGACAAAAACTCATGGTAGTAACAGTTCCAAACGTAATTATGTCAGAAAAAAGAAGAAGAAAGTTCTCGTTAAGTTCGTGAAAAGGCAGAGCATTGCTAAGGTCCTAAAGAAGATGAGGACATATTTTAAGCCAGAAAAGAATGAGATCACAGTCAATGAAGCCACATCGACTAAAAAGGAAAATTTTCTTCTTATGGTCAAAGGAGTAGAGGGCAGAGAGGCTCTGGTAAACAATATAGGTAAGACTGTTAAAGGGCTAAGGTCATCCGTTAAAATAGACGAGGAAAGAGTAACGTTTTAGATCCAGGATCTGGATCCGATTACCAAGAAGGCTGACGTCGATCTTGCATTAAGTAGAATCCCTGGTTTCTCGCCACGGATGACAATAGTGACGCTGCTAGGAGTGAGTTAAAAGGTAGCTTGGTAAATACCAGAGACTAATGCCAGATATATTGTAAAACGAAGAGGCTGTTAATAGGCTCCATATGCTGCCAAGTGAGAAGACGGGTTAAAACTCTCAGATGCTACTGGTGTCTGGGGTATGAATACATAACTTGGAATTGCTACAAGGAGAACTGGCCTAAGATATAGTTCTTAATGTGGCAGCTGCAATTACCGTAAAAAAAACTGCTAAGTAGAGGCCTAACGTTTCGCTTATGGAACAGAGGATGTCAAACACGGAGCCGGTAGAAGCAGCTGCCCAGCATTTAGAACGGCACTAAAAAAGGCCGAAAGTAAGTTGTCTACTAGACACAGATAAAGTTTAAGAAGATAAAAGCTAGATGATCATTACAGATGTTAGCTACGTGGACTTACCTGAGCCATCAGCAAGGGTAAGCAACGGTAATCGATGTTTTCGCAAAACTGCAGACGATGGTAATACAGAGAAGGCAACATTACAACGATAACAACATTTAAATGGTAGGCCACGTCAATTGTAAGAACTTAGTGGTCCTGTCTTAAAATATTAATGGGAAAGTAGGTTCCGAGCTAAGTATTCCAGGAGACAGGTCTTGCTAGTTTAGTAGGCATTAAGTCATCATCGTGACGAATACCATAGTGAGAAATAAGCATTTATATGCTCACTGCGAGTCCCAAATAAGGAAGGGATTAGGCCATCCTTTTATTGTGCATCAAAGAATTTTAGACAACTTCGAAAAAACGAAAAAAAATTAAAATAACAGTTGTAACACTACCAATAATAATAACAATGGTAATAATAAAAATAATAATGATAATAACAATAAGCACTAATTTAACTGAGAAACTATATAAAAGCCGGCCACTATTAAACAACGTCAGTTATTTACCAGCAGATGTCACGAGCAGAGTTGCTTGTCACGAGGCTATTAGCCCCAGTAACCAACGACTCCACACTACTTTTTAGAACGAAGTTCTTTATGTTGCGTTACTCGGGGGGCTGGAATTTTAAAACCGACAGATTTTTTTTTTTTGGAAACGAAAGTGGTTTCACCCAAAGTCTCTGCCTTTCAAGTTTCCCCCCTTACCCCGTCCCCCTCA
>NW_019379946.1:98520-114863 GCF_000648655.2 Copidosoma floridanum
AAAAAAAAAAAAAAAAAAAAAAAAAAAAAAAAAAAAAAAAAAAAAAAAAAAAACATTCTTCAACAAAGGGATTTGATTCCTCGACCTTCTGCATATAAGTCTTGTACCTTAATTACTCTGCAACGAGCGCTGCCGATTACAGAATCTCGGTTTCTTGTACTTATCGTGTAGTTCTGTATGGTGTAATTGCATGAAATATTTTGTTAAACCTGATTTTTATTAAACCTAAGGTTTTTTGGCATGACAGTAATGCTTATAATTACTGTTATCAATAAATTATTTTTTAAATAAATTATTAAAATAAACATACACGATAGAGTTGCACAACGTATCAATGGTTTTAAAGATTTTAAATTCGACTAACTAGTTATGTTACAATGTCAAATAATTATACAAATACAGTAATTTATTACATCAATAATGAATAAATTATGTAAGATCATTAGATATGTATATTTCGCGTTACATATGATTTTAATGGTTTTTCAGGGCACTTATTTGGCATTTGATGAACAAAAATAAATGAAATGAAGGAAATACAAAAGAATGAATATAAATAAAAAAATAAAAAAAAGAAATTAAGTCAGTACAAAAAATTGAAATAAAAAGTAATGGATACAAATATAAAAAACAAATGATTTATAAAAAAGATGAAAAAAAGAAATGGTAAAAAAATATTTACTATGAAAATGAGATAAAAATTGAATAAAGAAAAAACAAATAAATTTAAAAAAATGGAATTGAATAAAATATAAGAAAAAAAAATANGGGGGGATAAATGGGTCATGGGACCCACGGTAAGAACGAAGCTCTTTAAACATGAGATGAGTATAGACACAATTTCTCAGGTAACAAGGGGGTCGCCAGACCCACAGGAAGAACGAATCTCTTTAAACGTTAGTACTGCATTCATGTTGTTTACTAAAACAAAAACTTGAAAAACAAATGAAATAAAAAAAAAATAGTTTACTACTCACGATGGTTAAACTTCGTGAGTACTGTATTTATGCACGACGTTCTTACGAAGTTCAACCATCGTGAGTAGTAAACTATTTTTTTTTCATTTTATTCGTTTTTCAAGTTTTTGTTTTAGTAAACAACATGAATACAGTACTAACGTTTACAGAGCTAGGTTCTTCCTGTGGGTCTGGCGACCCCCCTGTTACCTGAGAAATTGTGTCTATACTTATCTCATGTTTAAAGAACTTCGTTCTTACCGTGGGTCCCATGACCCATTTATCCCCCAGGTTTGTTGTTTTTTTTTTCTATTCTTTTTTTTTCTTTATTTTTTGTTTTATTTTTTTTTTATTTCTTGTTTTTTTTTTCATAATTCATTTTAATAAATTTTTTTTTTCACTTTTTTTTTCATTTCTTGTCTTATTTTTTTGTTTCATTCTTAGTAGTTAACGAGGGATCACCAATCCTCTTTGAGGTTTGCGTTAAACGAGCCTAACAGTAGAGCTACAATGAAAAATATAAGCTTGAGCAAAAGGGACAGTCTCTAGTGAGCAAGTATGACGAACAAATCTCTCTACTTCAGATTACCAAAATGACTTATCTTTGCAAAAAAAAGAAGGTGCTTCAGACATCATTATCTCTAGAGCAACACCAGGAGACTTTGGCAAAGAGCTCTACAACTATTTCCAATGACCTTATTTTTTCAGACCTTATAGGTCTCATCTTAATCGGTCAAGTACTATAAGAGTTGGCTAAAAGCGATCATCCTGAGGTATCGATGCAGTCACGTTTGTTGGAAACTTCAGTCAAGAGAAAGCTTAGTCTACCGGTCCTTGTTAGTGCCATCGAATATCGAACTACTTTGCCAATTCATACATAACAACTCGATAGAGTTATCAAGTAAAAGACTCCAGGGCTTATAGGAGTTTGAACCATGCCTATAGTTGCAAAAGAGTGGATTGGAAAAAAAACTTCAAATTTTCTAAATGCCATCGATTTTAATCGGCATAAACCTTCACCAGATCATTTATTAAGATTAAGCCAGCAGCGTGAAAATTGATAAACAAAGAATCTGTTACGTAAGGGAACAGCTTTAATTGTAACCCTGATGGTAGTTATTACCTAAATTTTCCAGATTTTTAGAAAGGTAGGTTAAAATGTATGTTTTATCTGTGGCTATAAAAATTGAAGAGCTTAAGCTCCAGAAGTTTATTGTTTAGGTAATTAGCAACATAAATGGCTCGTAGATTGATAGATTTTAAACTTGCATATTTAAAAAAATACATTTTTTATTCTCGGAACTGTCAAAAAAAGATGTCAAAATTTTAACGAAAAGAGTTTTACACTACATATCAACACACTATGGTTTTTCACTAAGTAATCCTCTAGTGAAACGAAAACAGAGAGGCTGCTAGTTGCGTAGAAAAGTGGTGAAACCATAATTCTAATACGTATAGAGACGTCCACATGGAGTCTTCTCAATAAATATTTTTATATTTAATAAATGAAGTGATATAAAGAATATTTAATGTTAAAAAAAAGTAGAGATAATAAGCATGTGATAACTGTGTAAGCAATTTAAATATTAAAATATAATCTAGAATACTGACCACTCACTTTTTACCTACTTATCTCAATAAAATAATATATACTGTAAGTTAATACAGCTTAAACGTTACTTTCTGACAAATAAAACAGTTTTTAAAGAAAATTGGATGCCCAAGAGATAGTTATGCTTAATTTTTTTTAATTATCCTTAAAAGATTATTTCAGAGTAGAAGTTAAAAAATTTAAGTGGAAACTTATTTATGTAAAGAGATCTAATGCAAACTTAAATTTCGAAAAAACACAAATTAAGTACAGGTTATTTAATTTTAGTACTTGCTTTGTTTGAAAAGTCTCAGGTTTTTCAAAATTTCTACTAGGTCTTTATCCCTCTCTCTTTTCTCTTCTCTAAAAGCAGTATTCTAATAAACAGATCAATAAGGCATACATTGCAATAAATTTATCATTTCACTTACAAGATATGTTGGCGATAACTTTGTAAGAAATATTCTCAGTTAGTGAACGTTGAGGCAGAAATTCATCTAAAAGTATTGATTTGACAAATAGATCGAAAAGGTATACGCTGCTATAAATTGAGCGTTCCTCTTACAAAGTATGTCGAAGATATCTCTGTATTTAATGCTCTCAGGTAGTAAACGTTGGGACAGGATTCTATCGGACAGTAATTATTTGACAAATGAATTGAAAAAGTATACACTGCAATAAATTAATCAATCCGCTTACAAGGTATTTTGTCAATATCTTTGTATAAAATATCCTCAGGTAGTTAACGTCAGGGCTGTATTCTATCTAAAAGTAATAATAAGACAACTTAAACAAGAAAGTATACGCTGCAATAAGTTAATAATTATTGTTACAAGGTATGTAGTCAATATCTTTGTATAAAATATTCTTAGGTAGTTAATGTTAGGGCTGGATTCTATCTGTAAGTATTAATATGACAAATAGATCCAGAAGGTATACACTGCAATAAACTAATCATTCCTCGTACATGGCATGTTGTCGATAACTCCATATAAAATTTTCTCAGGTAGTGAATGATGAGGCAGGATTCTATCTCGAAGTATTAATTGAACGAATAAATCAGAAAGCTAAACGTTACAATAAATTAATTATTCCTCTTACAAGGTATGTTGTCGATATCTTTGTATAAAAATTTATCTAGTAGTAAACGTAAGGGCAGAATCCTACATGTAAGTATTAATTTAATAAAAAGATCAAGAAAGTATGCACTGCAACGAATTGATCTTTTCTCTTCCAAGGTATCTCGTTAATATCTTTGTAAAAAATGTTCTCAGTTAGTGGACGTTAAGACAGGATTTTATCCGAAAGTAATTATTCGACAGATAGATCGAGAAGGTACACGCTGCAATAAATTGATCATTCCTCTTACAAGGTTTGTTGTCGATATCTCTGTATAAAATGTTCTCAGGTAGTAAACGTTGGGAAAGCATTCTATCTGAGAGTAATTATTTGACAAATAGTGCGAGAAAGTATACGTTGCAATAATTTTATCATACCTCTTACAAGATATGTTGTCGATATCTTTGTATAAAATATTCTTAGGTAGTAAACGTGAGCAAAGAATTCTATCTGTAAGTATCAATATGACATATAGATTTACAAGGTATACGCTGCAATAAACTGATTATTTAGCTTGCATAATATGTCATCGATATTTTTGTATAAGATTTCCTGAGTTAGTGATTGTTAAGACAAGATTCTATCTGAAAGTAATTATTCGACAAATAAATCAAGAGGGTATACGCAGCAATAAATTGATTATTTCTCTTAGAAGGTATGTTGTCAATATCTTTGTATGAAATATTCTCAGGTAGGAAACGTAAAAGCAGGATTCTATCTGTAAGCTTTATTATGACGAATAGATCCTGAAGGTATACGCTGCAACAAACTGATTATTCCTCTTACACGGTATGTTGTCGATATCATTGTATAAAAACTTATCACGTAGTTAACGTAAGCGCAGGATTATATCGAAGAGTAATTATTTGATAAACTGATTGAGAAGGTATACGCTGCAATAAAATTATTGTTCCTTTTACAAGGTATGTTGTCAATATCTTTGTATAAAATATTTTTAGGTAGTAAACTTGAGGGCAGAATTTTATTTAAAAGTAATAATTTGACAAATAGATCGCTAAGATACACGCTACAATGAATTTATTATTCATCTTACAAGGTATGTCGTCAATATTTCCGTATTTAATGATCTTAGGTAGTGAACGTTGGGGCAGGATTAAAACTGTAAGTAATTATTCGGCAAAAAAAACGAGAAGGGATACGCTGCAGTCAAGTAATCATGTTTCTTACAAAATATGTTTTTGACATTTCTGTGTAAAAAATTATTAGGGAATTAACGTCAGGGCAAAATTCTATCTAAAAGTAATTATTTAAAAAATAGATTGAGAAAGTATACGCTAAAATAAATTGATCATTTTCCTCACAAGGTATGTTGTCGATATTTTTGTGTAAAATATTCTCAGGTAGTAAACGTGAGGGAAAAATTTTATCTGTAAGTATTAATATGACAAACTAGCGGCCCCCCGTTTTGGCTTTGCCCGAGACTAACTAAATAAAACACCATAGTGTGTTGACATGTTATGTGAAACGTTCTTAGTTAGAAATCTTAGATATAGTTTGACACTTTCTAGACCAAAATCTTCTTATTAAAAACACATTTGCTTGGAATGCATAAAATTTATTTGGTCAAGCATTTTTTATATCATAAAATAATTGTTGGCCTTAAAAGGCCGTTGATTTGCAGTGTATTTCGTATCATTCACGAGAAGACCTATTGTCTTAAGCTGTTAATTTGTTAAAGATCTTAAACACACAAAAAATGTGTATTAAAAAAAAAAATGTTTTTCTTTCATCTCACATCTTCATTACCAGAGCAAAAAAGTCCTAGACCTTAAACCTTACATTTTTGATTGCCACAAAAACACAATTACATTTTCTTCTTATTTATTAATCTGAATTATGATCTTTGAAGATTTCAGAGATTGCTTTGAGGGTGCAATAAAAAGCTGATCTCTCACTTAATGGATTATTTGTTTGACGATGTTTAAGCTGCTGTTCAAATCTCGATAAACTTTCTGCGTCAGTTTCTTGTTGCCTCAAATTGTATTTTTTAGATACATTTAAAGTTTTTCTTTTAATTCACTCACTTGTGACTTTTGGCATGCTTAAAATTTTTGTGACCCCTAAAGGCTATTTTCTGTCAACTTTGTTAAGTTCTAATATATTTGTTGGCAAGGTAGCTTGACGTCCGATTGCCCTAAAAAAGAACGGTGAGCTTCTTAAGTAAACTCTTTTTTGACTCCAGTTAATAGCAATTGTGACTGCCTGGATACCTCAGGATAATCTTCTCTGGCCTGCTGTTAAAGCCCCAGACTGATAAAGAGAAAAATTACAAAGTCTGAAGCTTTGGAGCTAGTTGTAAAGATTTTTCCCAACGTCTTCTGGTATAACGTCGAAGACGTTGGTGTCTGAAGCACCTTTTTTATTTGCAGATTTAGTTGTTTTGGTGATCTTAGATAGGGAGATTGGTTAGTGATACTTGCCCAGTGGAGGCTGTCCCGTTGGCTCAAGTTTTTTATTCTTTATAGCTGTTATAGGTTTTTTCTGTGCAGACCTTGGAGCGGATCAGTGATTCCTGGTTGAACGCTTAGAGTCGAAAGGGTAATATAGGGTCGTCGGTCACCGGGTTTTCAGCGTTGCGAAGAACAACTCCGCACGTGACAACTGCCAGTGAATGGCTGACTTGGTTTGATAGTGGCTGTCTTTAATTAATATAGTCTTTGAGTCGATGATTTGCTTCCGGAAATGGTAGTAAAAATGTATTTGTGTGCTAGGTAGATTACACTTAGGTGGCCCCGAAAAAGAACCGATGAGATTGATGGGTAAGTAGGGAACGTAAATACTTATCATGGCCCTAAAAAGCACCAGTGGTAAGACTTCCAGCTATTCCTTATTATTATTTCTGACGATAAAAAGCTGGCTATGGGTAGTTTGACTCAAACCCTGGAAGTTGTTGATGGAGGGAGGTACGCCGCTGACCAAAGAATATCTCGTCTTGGGTCATTCCCCAGATAACCAACAGCTCATCTTTAGACGGAAACATATGCAGGATATGCACGTTGGGGACACGACCACTAAGAAGGTGGCCGTTGTGGCTGCTTGTGCCTCTCAGAGCTGTTTTCCCTGACTTACATTCGTGGCCATAAATTCTCTGACTGCACCAGGCGGGATGGTAGGACTGCCACACAACTTTGAAGAGGTGAAGCAGGTTGTGCTCAGGCTTGATAGGTCTTCGGGTATAACGCCGGAGATGGCCATCGGTTAGGATAATTTTTTAATAGTGACATTTGTCGAGATTCAGGGTAAATGTAGACCTCAGTCCCATCTCCTTTTAAAAGCAGTGTCGTCCGAAACCGGGATATCCAGCTGCACGACTATCATGTATATTATATATGCAGCTCGATAAACTGCTAAAGTCAACTGCATCTTTCCATGAGACGCTCCAGCTTATTATACAACGCTGATTTAATTCTGTTGTAGGTAGCCTCGATTTTATGTCGACGCCACCTAGCAAATCCTACTGAACTAAAGTAAAAAGCTAGCGTATTTTTGCAAAACTTGAAGCTTATTTAATGCTATTGTAATTGAATTTTGTAAGATAAAAATAATACAAAAACCATTTCGGAAGTGTCATGTATCGGTGTGCAAAATTTCAGCAAAATCGATTCAGTACTTTTCACGGTTAGCAAATACAACGGTTTAAGCGACTTAGATATATATATTAGTAAGATAAATTTAAAAGGTAAACGCTGCAATAAACTGATCATTTAGCTTGCATAATATGTCGTCAATATTTCCGTATAAAATTTTCTCAGAAAGTAAACGTTGGAACAGGATTTTAACAAAAAGTTGTTATTTGACAAATAAAAAAAAAAGTATGCGCTGCAATAAATTAATCATTCCTCTTATGACTTATGTTCACAAAATTTTTGTATAAAAAATTATCAGGTAATAAACGTTAGGGCATAATTCTATCTGAAAGTGATTATTGTGAAAAAAGATCAAGAAGGTAAACGCTTTAATAAACTAATCATTCCTCTTAGAAGGGATGCTGTCGACATCTTTGTAAAAAAATTCATCAGGTAGTAAAAGTAAAAGCAGGATTCTATGTGTAAGTATGTATATAACGAATAGATTCAGATGGTATACGCTGCAATGAACTGATTATTCCTCGTGCATAATATGTCGTCGATAACTCCGTATATAATATTCTCAGGCAGTGAACGTTTAGGCGGGATTTTTTCTAAAAGTAATCAGGTAACAAGTAAAACAAGAAGGTATACGCTGCAAGAAGTAGATCATTCCTCTGACAAGGTATGTTGTCAATATCTTTGTTTAAAAATTTATCAAGTAGTTAATGTGAGGGCCGTGTTTTATCTGTAAGTGTTGATTAAATAAATAGATCAAGAAAGTTTACGCGGCAATAAATTGATCATTCCTCTTACAAAATGTGTTGTCGAATTCTCTGTATAAGATGTTCTCAGGTAGTAAACGTCAAGACAAAATTCTATCTGAAAGCAATAACTCCACAAATAGATTAAAAAGGTATATCCTGCAATGAATAAATCATTCCTCCTACAATGTTTGTGGTCGATATTTTTGTAGAAAATATTCTTAGGTAGTAAACGTAAGGGCAGAATTTTATCTTAAACTTTTAATATGACATATAGTTTCACAAGGTATACGCTGCAATAAACTGATCATTCCTATTACGTAGTATGTCATCGATATCTCCGTATGACATTTTCTTAGGTAGTAAACGTCGGAACAGGATTATATCTAAAAGTATGAATCTGACAAATAGATTGGAAAAATTTACGTCATAAATAATTAATTATTTCTCTTACAAGGTATGATGTCGACATCTCTGATTAAAATATTCTCAGGTAGTAAACGTTGGAGCAGGATTCTATCCAAAAGTAATTCGTTCACAAATAAAACAAGAAGGCTTCTACTGCGATGGATTGATCATTCTTTTTACAAGGTAGGTCGTCAATATTTCCGTATTCGATGTTCTTAAGTAGAGGACAATGAAACAGGATTATATCTAGGAGTTATTATTTGACAAACAGATCGAGTTGTTATACGCTGCTATGGATAAATTATTCTTTTTACAAGGTATGTCGGCATTATTCCTGTATCAAATGTTCTTAGGAAGTAAACGGTGAAACAAAATTCTATCTGAGAGTAATTATTTGACAAATAGAACGAGAAGGTATAAACTGCAAAAAATCAATCGTTCCTCTTACAAGGTATGTTGTCGACATCTTTGTAATCAAAATCATGAGGTAGTAAACGTAAGAGCAGAATTCTATTAAAAAGTTATTATTTTAAAAATAAATCGAAAAGGTATACGCCGAAATTAATAAATCATTTTTTTTTACAAGCAATGTTGTCAAGATCTTTGTATGAAAATTTATCAGGTAGTAAAAGTAAGAGCAGGATTCCATCTGCGTGTATTAATATAACAAATAAATCCGAAAGGTATACGCTGCAATTAGCTAATCGTTCCTCTTACAAGGGATGTTGTCGATATCATTGTATGAAAATTTATCAGATAATTGACGTAAACGTAGGATTCTATTTTACAGTAATTATTTGATAAATAAATTAAAAAGGTATAAGGTTTACTACAATTATTAATTCTCTTACAAGGTATGTTGTCAATATGTTTGTATTAAATATTTTTAGAAAGTAAATTTCAGGGGAACATTTAATCTTAAAGTAATTATTGAACGAGTAGATTGTTTAGGTACACGCTACAATGAATTAATCATTTTTTTTACAAGGTATGTCGTCAATATTTTCGTATTGAATGTTTTTAGGTAGTGAACGTTAGGACAGGATTTTATCTAAAAGTTATTTTTTGACAAATAAAACAAAAAGATATACGCTGTATTAAATTGATTATTCCTCTCACAAAATTTTACAAGGTATGTCGTCAATATTTTCGTATTGAATGTTTTTAGGTAGTGAACGTTAGGACAGGATTTTATCTAAAAGTTATTTTTTGACAAATAAAACAAAAAGATATACGCTGTATTAAATTGATTATTCCTCTCACAAAATATATTTTCAATATTTTCGTAAAAATAATTATTAGGTATTTAACGTAAGGGGAGAATTTGATCTAAACGTAATTATTTAAAAAATAGTTCAAGAAGGTATACGCTAAAATAAATTGATCATTTCTTTTGCAAGAAATGTTGTCTATATCTTTGTATAAAAATTAATCAGGTAGTAAACTTGAGGGCAGGACTTTATATGTAGGTATTAAAATGACGAAAAGATCCACAAAGTATACGCTGCAGTGAACTGATCATTTTTCTTACAAGGTATGTTGTCAACATCTTTGTATAAAAATTTATAATGTTGTAAAAGTAAGAGCAGGATTTAATCAGTGTGTATAAAAATAACAAATAAATTCGAAAGTATACGATGCAATAAGCTAATTATCTGAATGCATAATTTGTCGTCGATATTTTTATATGTAGTTTTCTTAAATAGTGAAAGTTGGGACAGGATTTTATATGAAAGTAATTATTTGACAAATAAAACGAAAAAATATACGCTGCATTGAATTCATCTTATCTTTCACGAGGCATGATGTCGATAATTTTTGTATCAAAAATTATCAGTTAGTAAACGTGAGGGCATAATTTTATCTGAAAGTAATTATTTGAAAAATAGATCAAGAAGTCATACGCTGCAATAAATTACTTTTCCTCATACAAGAGATGTTGTCGACATCTTTGTATAATAATTTATCAGGTAGTAACTGTGAAAGCAGGATTCTATCTGTAAGTATTAATATGACGAATAGATCCACAAGGTATACGCTGCAATAAACTGATCATTTCTCTTACGAGGTATTTTGTTGACATCTTTGTATACAAATTCATCAGGTAGTAAACGTAAAAGCAGGATTCTATTTGTGTGTATCAATATAACGAATAAATCTGAAAGGTATACACTGCAATTAGCTAATCGTTCCTTTTACAAGGGATGTTGTCGATATCAGTGTATAAAAATTTATCTGATAATTGACGTAAGCGTAGGATTTTATCTTACAGTAATTATTTGATGAATAAATCGAAAAGGTATACGGTTTAATAAAATTATCATTTCTCTTACAAGGTACGTTGTCAATAAGTTTGTATTAAATGTTTTTAGGAAGTAAATTTGAGGGCAGAATATAATCTGAAAGTAATTATTGGACGAGAAGATCGTTAATAAATCGAAAAGGTATACGGTTTAATAAAATTATCATTTCTCTTACAAGGTACGTTGTCAATAAGTTTGTATTAAATGTTTTTAGGAAGTAAATTTGAGGGCAGAATATAATCTGAAAGTAATTATTGGACGAGAAGATCGTTTAGGTACACGCTACAATGAATTGATCATTTCTTTTAACAAGATATGTCGTCAATATTTTCATATTGAATGTTCTCAGGTAGTGGACGTTGGGAAATAATTTTATTTAAAAGTTCTTATTTGACAAATAAAGCAAAAATGTATACGCTGCAATATATTGATCTTTTTCCTAACAAGGCACGTTGTCAATATTTTTGTCTATAAAATTATCAGCTAGTAAACGTGAGGAAATAATTTTATCTAAAAGTAATTATTTAAAAAATAAATCGATAAGGTATTCGCTGCAATAAATTAATCATTCCTCTTACAAAGGATGTTGTCGACATCTTTGTATGAAAATTCATAACGTAGTGAACATAGAAGCAGGATTCTAACTGTTAGTATTATTATGACGAATAGATCCAGAAGTCATACGCTGCAAAAAAATTATGAATTTCCTTACAAGGTATGTTGTTGATACCATTGTATAAAAATTTATAATGTCGTGAGCGTGAGGGCAGGATTCTGAGTGTGAGTATTATTCTGATTAATAGATCGAGGAAGTATACTCTTCAAAAAATTGATCATTTTTTACAAGGTATATTGTCAATATATTTATTTAACATATTCTTAGGTAGTTAATGTCAGGGTTTGATTCTATTTGTCAGTATTAATTTATTAAATAGATTGAGACAGTATAGGATGCAATGAATGATCATTTATTTTACAAGGTATGTCGTCAATATCTCTGTATGAAATAATCTCAGTTAGTGATCGTTAAGACAAGATTCTATCTTAAAGTAATTATTTGACAAATAAATCAAGAAGGTATACGCAGCAACAAATCAATTATTTCTCTTACAAGGTATGTTGTCAATATCTTTGTATGAAATATTCTCAGGTCGAAAACGTAAGGGCAGAGTTCTATCTGTAAATACAAATATGACAGATAGATCCAGAAGGTTAACGCTGCAATAAACTAATCATTCCTCTAACCTTGTATGTCATCGATATCTCCGTANATACCTACATTTTCCTTATGTACCGTAAAAATTGCATTACAGATTATTTAAAAGAGATACAACATAACCATAAGATAATCCAAAGGAGCATTGTTGATGATGCATTTTACTTGTTCACGTATAGTTATATATCCATACAAGCAACATTTTTTTATATACTTCATGTGAAAAACACATGTGAAACCTTTTTTTCTGAGAACGTATAATTGCATTGAGTAATCATACTCTCTAAACTTAACTTTACAGTGTATATCTCTATTTAATAATACAATTGTTACACGCGATAAGTTTTTCCATCTACGCCCCATCCACGAATTTCTGATACTTCACGTATTAAAATATTTAGAATTGAATGCTTGTAAATTGAAAACTAAGCTGGCAATCGTTCTGAAAGTTTACTACGTTATAAATGATCACAAAATAAATATTGTCTTTTACAACATCCCAGCCAAACATATATTTTGATACTGAATACTATAAAAATTAATACCAGATGTCAGTATATCAAACAATTATTTTTTATCGGTCTACACTTACAAATAAATTTGAGACAACCTATTAAGTCTACCCAAAGTTTCATTGAATTTAAATTGGTGACATTGTCAAAATAACCAGTTATGAATAAAACTCAGTATTAACATTTCATTTGCACAAAACTTCAACACGTAACACGAAACATGCATTAGACACATAAATTACTACAAAACTAACAGCCAGAAAAAAAAGTTTCACTATACTTGAGTTATAATATAAAATGTGTATATGTATATTCAGTACCTCACCAGTAATAATACAATTTATTATTAACAACTATTAATTACCTACTCATAAAACCGTAGTATGACACTAACAATGTGATTCCCTCTATTTATTGCAATAAATTTTTATTTCACAAAATCTTTAATTGATGAGTTTTTTATTTTATTAAGCTGATTTTATCATTATACACATTACATACACTACATAAAAATCTGACAGTAATAACGTACTATGTTTTTGTAATACTTAGCTATATAACGAATTATTAGGTATCATACAATTATTGTTTTGGCATGAATTATTAATCTAAACTTCATTATTAATTATCGATTCTAATATAAAGTGTTTTTAAATTCAGTTTATGAATTTGATTTATATGTATATAATAAAGTAGCATTTTATGTTGTTTTCGTACAATCGTAATGTGGAAAATACTTTTTCTTGAATAAACCGCGACTCTAAATTCACAACAGAAATATCATCTAAATTTAGTTATATAAAAGTCACTGTAGTTTATAGTTACAAAAGTTTGATTACAGCTTGTAGTAAACTATTTTCAAGTCGTGTTTTGTAGTTTTTTATATAAAATACTTCTGATTCCATAGGATACGATATCACAACATCAAAAGCATCACATCTGAAACAGATAAGTAAAAGTATTATATTGCATAGTCACTATTTAGGTAAAAGACAGTAATAATTGAATGGTCATTTAATTTAAATTATTCTTAGCATTATTGTAACAAAGACGCGACTTTAAAATTAATAATTAACTTTAAATATTCTATGATTACCTGTAGTAATCCTTACTCATAAGGTTGATGCTGAGCCTCCTTAGACACTGCTTGATGAATATAACACTATGACATAAACGTTAATAACCATTTCCTTAGAATGACCAGTATTGTGGATGAAAACTACTTAAAATAACAACTGCTACAAAATGCTTCTAATTGTAATATAAAATGATGTAGATAAAATCAACGAAAAACGAATTTTTCTCTTATTTAAAATAAAATACTAAAATCGTTCGTACAAGTGTTATACTATGTGCATAAAAATTAAGTGTTACACTGAATATGTTTAAAAAGTGATGCTTGTTATTGTTATCAAGCTAATTAATACATTTTTCCCATTATTTTCTGTTTAACGACTGTTCTGCAATTTACTCGAATTTATTTGCTCCTCCTCAAGTAAAAATAATTCCCTACAGTTCCTAATTCAATTCACGTATACATAATCAAATTAATGTCATCTTATCATCACATACTACTCATAATATTCCATTCAATAAATTTATTAACTAATATCATTATTCTTTTCTTACAATTTTCCCTAAAGGTTCCTTGATATTACTACACAAATTATTTATAGTTATTAACAAAGATTTCTTATACATAATAAATTTTAAAAGCTTGTACAGTACTGTGTAGTAGCTATTTATCTATTACCTTTTATCACCTGCATTCTTCGCAAAACTGTCTAGTTTCATAAATTTTTTTTGGGCATAATTTTATCTGAAAGTAATTATTTGAAAAATAGATCAAGAAGTCATACGCTGCAATAAATTACATTTTTTTTTACAAGCAATGTTGTCAAGATCTTTGTATGAAAATTTATCAGGTAGTAAAAGTAAGAGCAGGATTCCATCTGCGTGTATTAATATAACAAATAAATCCGAAAGGTATACGCTGCAATTAGCTAATCGTTCCTCTTACAAGGGATGTTGTCGATATCATTGTATGAAAATTTATCAGATAATTGACGTAAACGTAGGATTCTATTTTACAGTAATTATTTGATAAATAAATTAAAAAGGTATAAGGTTTACTACAATTATTAATTCTCTTACAAGGTATGTTGTCAATATGTTTGTATTAAATATTTTTAGAAAGTAAATTTCAGGGTAACNCGGAGCACTTACTGGCCACTTCAATAATTCACAAAATATTAAACAATATCACAAGCGCCAATCACTAGGCAACTCAGGGCGCCTACTGGTCACTCTATGAGTTAAAAAAATGGCAATCAATAACTAAAGCGTCAATCATCCGGTGACCCGGGGCACTTACTGGCCACTTAATTAAATAAAACCTTGTTTTGTCTTGTGATTGGCGCTGGTGTTATTAAAATAATAGAGTAGCCAGTTAGCGGTTCAGATTATCGGATAATTATGGCGCTTGTGTTATTATTAAATATTTTATTATTTATAGGACGGCTAGCAAGCGCCCCAGGTTATTAGGTGATTGGCGCTTGTGTTGTTATTCGCATCAGGTTATTTGATTAAATAGCTTTTGGTTAATTTATGAATATATTTTATATTAAGTTCTATGACGTTATCTGCGTATTTGTGTGCTGCGCCATATAGCCACTATTCTGGCTTCCCTATCGTACTGAACGAAGTTGTAGCATCGACAATCGATATATCGATATGGCGCCTGGAACGATTGCGCCAATTCAGTAGGATTAGGACATCTGAAATAATTTAAGATAATGCCCTGATTCTGACGGACGTCAAACGCGTGCGAACGCAATCGGACGCGTCTATGTGGACGCGGCCTAAGCTCTTAGTCCAAAATAATGCGTGTTTACTCGACAAAACATCTGAGCATGGAGCGCCCAGATCGCTCAGAACGTTCTAAGCACGATAATTTAACAAACCTTTTATTTTGACGTGGACTCAGACGGAGTGTAACTAAATATTTTGATTTCTTCGGAAAATGAGATTAGCCCATTTCAAGACACCCATATTCGCGTAACTATATTTATTTTTAAAAAATCTATTGACATATATTTAACTACTTACTTGTGTTATACTACAGTTGCTAATCGTACTTAAACTTAACAGTTTTTTTTTTTTTTTACATCAGCAAACACCAGTACGTTTCCAAATGATAATGTTAGTTTAACATTAACTCAATAATAAATTGAATCTCCTTTCATTGCATTGACTTAATTACAAAAAGATTGTAAAGTACGAATATAAGCAAAAAACAACTTTTCTTTCATTTTCAAACATAGATCAGTTAATAGTTAACTTGTGTTATAAGAAAAGCTCTAAGCACATTTAATATAATAAATCGACTCTTATGAGTTTGATAAAAATTGAAATAAATTTGATAGATTTACTTGAAACTGTGGGTTTCACTGTATTACATAAAATAACAATTAAGAATAGATCAACATCATGTGTTCTTGGAGTAATCAAGTAAACTACTCACCATGGATTTACCTAAACTTAACAAAGAATACATTGATAATTATCTCGAAAACAAATTAATTTGCTTCACTTTTATCAAGTATCTAAAATCTAGTGGAATGATAACAGTACCTAAACATGGCAGATAAAGCATTTTCAGCGCACACATATCTCCAAAACAAGTACAACTAAATTTATTTTCTCACTTTTACCTAAGCATGAAACCAAAGTACTTTCATCGCATGAACTGAAAGATTTATATATTTGACTTTCAGAGCTTGTCGACAGATTAGAAATGGCCTCTCTACGTCTTCTGAAGAACTTAAACGTCTTATTGTTAGGCAGATAATCATTTCATTATAACTTGGATTTGTGTGTCAGCATGC